>VNJU01009897.1:0-206036 GCA_008042675.1 Drosophila seguyi | reverse complement strand
GACCGCATCAGCGCGGCGGACAAGAGCAGTGTGCTGGAACGCTGCAACGAGACGGTGCGCTGGCTGGACGGCAACACCACTGCCGAGAAGGAGGAGTTTGAACACAAGCTTCAGGAGCTGACCAAGTTCTGCAGCCCCATCATGACCAAGATGCACCAGCAGGGAGCTGCAGGTGGGGACGGTCAGCAAAATGCTTCCAACGGTTTCGGCAAGGGTCCGACCGTCGAGGAGGTGGACTAAGTGATGGAATACTACATAATTCTATTGTATTATTTTGTAAAAAGTCACTTGTTGATCTCAACCAAAAATCCTCAAAACCAAATACTACACTTATTTTAGTTAGAATACTCAGTTACACGTTAATAAATTGATTTTATAAATATAAAACAAAGTGTTGGCCATTTTAATGGGGATTCAATTAGTTTAATTTTAGAGTTTGAAAGTCGTTGTATTATTAAGGATCTTTAGAGACACTGTTTTCTTTTTAAAATATTCTGGTTTGAGTTTCTGTTTAGCCTATTTGGGTAGACCTTCCCTCTCTGCCCAATCCAGCCAGGATCCCTCGTAGTTTTTGACATTCCGGAAGCCCAAGGCGGCGGCGGATTCTGCAGCCTTGAGGCTTCGCTTGCCGATCTTGCAATGGAAGATGATCTCAGTGTCCGGCTGTGGCTTCTCCCTTCCATACTTGGTCTTGAAAGCCTGACCGCTGGCGGCCAACTCCTGGCTAACCACGCCTAGGGGAATGTTTATGCTGGAGGGAATTTGACCGGTTTCCTTAAGCTCCTCCGGCTCACGGACATCGATGAGGAGTTTCTGCGGTTCGCTGGGCAGCTTCTTGACCACGTCGTAGTCCACGATTCCGATGGCAGCCGGTCCATTGCTGCTATAGAAACGCTCCATGCGATTTCTCTGCGGGATCAGTGTGAGCCTTTGTGGGTTCATGGCCACGCGGAGAGGAGCCTGTGTCCTTAAGACCCTTAGGGCCATCATGCAGTGTCTCACAAGCATATTTAGTTTGAGAACATCTAACAAAATCAACAATAAATAATTATTACGTAAAATAGCGAAGAACAACAATAATTGCCGGCTCACAGCTGTTTGCCACAGAGTTGCCACACCAATTACTTTTAAGGGGGAATTTTAAGGGAAATTCTGGTGGTGGGATTTTTCAAGTGGTGAGTTTTTGTTTTAAATTTATTTCTTAATTCATCTACTCGGGCAGACCCTCTTTCTTAGCCCAGTCTAGCCATGAACCCTCGTAGCTCTTAACTTGCCGATAGCCCAAGGCGACGGCGGTTTCGGCTGCTTGTAGACTCCGTTTGCCACTCCTGCAGTGAAAGATGATCTCAGTGTCCAGCTGAGGTTTCTCCCGGCCGTAGTTGCACTCGAAGATCGACTTGCTGGCGGTTAACTCCTGGCATACCAGAGCCAAGGGAATGTTGATGCTAGTGGGGATTTGGCCAGTCTCCTGCAGCTCCTTAGGTTCCCGGACATCTATGAGCAGCTTATGTGGTTCACACGGCAGCTTCTTGACATAGTCGTAGTTCACGATTCCGATGGCAGGTGATGATTCTTGGCTACCAAATAAGCGTAACGTTTTAGCTTTATGGAAAATTGAACTTATTAGTTGTGGCTTTTTGGCCATGTGTGCGGTTGAAGCCATTAAACAGCTATTTAGCAGCATATTTGTAGAGTAATTAGTTTTTTTTTACACTTTTCAAATAATTTTATTATTTTCTACCAGTTTACTGCGATATTTTTACCAGGGTTTGGGATATACTCTTTCAGATACAAATTGAATCTATTGATACCAGAGACAGGAGGTTCTTGAAAGCTTCTGGAGCTTCTTGAGGAGCAGTCACAGAATAGAATACTATATCAAATAATAAATATATGAGCACATAATAATAAATACAATAGAATATACCTATCCTAATGTATGCTGACGCAGATCAGAGCTGAGCGAAAATCTGTTGCCAGGTCGGGCAACCAAAACATCACTCTCCGACTACGTGAAGTGTGTGTATGTCAAGGCCTGTGGCCCAATCGCATCGCCAAATCACACCCGTCACTGCCAAGCCTGATAAGTTCAACGAACATGGCTACCGCCGGCCGGACTGGGCTTGATTGAATCAATTAAGCGGAATGGATTGCGATCCCGGATTCGCAGCGCTCAAGTAAACATTTGTCGGGGTGTGCGAACGAGAGCATCTTTAACATCGGGGCACAGCGGCACGCGCTTGTCTAGCCCGAAAGGTTTTTTTGCTTTCGGGTTCCGGTGGCGTGTTTACCATCCGGGAAGGGGAATGGGGAATTGGATGCTATGGAAGTCCCCCTTGCGGTCAGTTCGCACCGATAAGACAGCCGGCCGGCCGGCCACAGACGTAGTCTTCCTGGGTTCTTCTTCACACGGGGGTTCAACGACTCGGCGGTTCTGGCCGGTTGCGGTATTGTGGCTTATCAAAAGCTCTCCTGATAAGACCTCCTAGCCAGCCCACCTCAACAATCGCTGCCCTAATTAAAGAGCGTGTGCCGGGAATCAGTTAATTGCCGGTGTGGTTGTTTTTGTTTGTTCTCAAATATATTTCGACTTTTTTTTGTAAAAAATATGGCTTACGGACTACAGAGAAATGGCAACAATACACAGTTTTAGCTTCGCAGGACGTTGTTCACAAAAATACATTTGCCTGGGACACGAGCGTCTAATGCTAATACAACGAGTGATGTGTGAACAAATGACAGGACTTTGCACTGATTCGGTACAGGATGAGTGCTGCTCCTTAATGGGAGCCGGCGATGTGGCCGAGCGATTCGCCCACTCGGATCTTCTGGCCCGCAACAATATCGAACTTGAAGTTCTTGGGCGCCTCGAACAGCAGGACAATGGTGCTGCCCATGTTGAACTGGCCAACAAGCTCACCCTTCCCGAACTCCTTGGGCGCCTGGTCCAGCGCGAGTTCGTCATACTCATAGGTACTGGGCGGGTGCTTTCCCACGTTGAAACCTGTCCAGCGGTTGGTCTTCAGCTCGGCATCCATGTAGATCTCCACAGAGCCTACATTGGTGGCGCCCACGGCGGTGTAGGAGAAGAAACCGTGCTTCCATTGTCCCATGTACAGAACGCGTTCGTTGAGGCAGAACAGGCCGGGTAGCCAGCCAGCCACCTTGGGGCTCACTGACAGCAGTTCGCCGGAAAAGTGGCGACGGATAGTGGGCTGCCAGGCGGTGGGCGAGTGGAATCGGTGGTAATCTCCCGGGGCCAGGTATATCACACATTGGTACAGCTCCGTGGAACCGTCGGACTTCTTCTTCAGGGCCTGGGCATAGGACTCGCCCGAGTTGGCCTGTTCAAGCGTCTGCAAGGGGCCAAGGAAGTCTTCGATGCTGTAGTTGACGCCTTTCACCTGCTCGATCAGCGAGTCTGAGGCGCTGCCGAAATGCAGGACCTTTCCATCGGCGGGTGACACGAGGGGAGCGTTCTGGTCGATAATGCGGGCGCCTTCCTTGAGTGGGCGTGTGAAGAATTCGGCCAGGCTGTTGTAATGCTCATACTCCGGATACTGGGCCTCCGACAGGTTCACATTGAACGCGTTGGAATACCAGCCGTAGACATATGGACGCAGGGTGGGCGGCAGGTAGCAGGCAGCCAGCCAGCCCCAGCAGCGACTAAGAATACGCAGCGGAAGGGAGCAGTAGATGCGCGACTGCAATTCGGAGGCGGTCCTTGGTAGGCCGTTCCGTTCGCAGCTCTTTTTGTGCAGCTGCCATTCGATGGCACCGAACACACAGATACCCATGGGTGCCCAGCGTAGCAGGAAGCCGGTCCAACGGGAGAGCACATTGCGCCGGAGCTGGGCCACCTCCTGGCTGGGATGTTTCTGGTTATGAAGCTGCGGTCGTCGGTGGTGGAGCGGTGCCTCCTTAGAGGTGGCATTCGAGGAGAACTGGCGAAAGTGGCGCACCACCGGCAAACTGCCGTTCTGCGCCTGAGGTCCCTGTGGGCCCTTGATGGCCTGGAGCTGGAGCTGGGTAGGCTGGTGCTGCTGCTGCACCACCTGCCTGAGATTGCCGGCCTTGAGCAGGAAGCGGCCACGAGGTACGAAGTAGGAAACCATTGTTGTTGCCGCTGTTACGACAGCCCCCGCCGCTCTAATCACGTAATCACGTCTGTATGCCAGATAAAAATGGCACGATGTGTATGGAACCGGGAACTGATCGGTCGGTCGGTCGGCCGCTGCTTCTGTTGTTTAATCGCCGCAACGCAATTTGGGGGCCTTTGGGTGACTGGAACCCGCAAATCCGGCTACTGCCTAGGAACAGATGCAAATCAAAACACTGGCATGCGATGGGGACTCGGACGGAGGCGGCACGTTCAGTCGGAAATCTATGTGGGGGAGGAGTAAGGAATCGTGGAGGTTTCAATTGGTTGCTTCCGAATCGCTGTGCTGCCTGCAAGAGACTGAAAGTTTTCCATGGGCTTTCGAAACCGAGGAGGCGGCAATGTGACCACTGCCAGTGCTGCCCGCACACCCTGCTCGCCGCTGATCGAGTTTAGCCTCAAATGTACATAGCTAGATTACAAACCGCCACAATCTCTGGGGTGTTTAATTTCTTAAATACTCAAATCTTGATAACAAATAGCTCTCATGGAGAAAGGCAATAATCTCAAATTTTCTACTAGTTTTCTTTTGTGTGGTATTTTTTTTTTTTCTGTACCAAAGCCAAGATTATATTTTATTTTAATGGCTCAGTTCTTGCAGAGCTCTTATCTTTAAAGCTGACACTTAACAATTGATTGCGGAAGTCAATGTCCTTAACCTCTAACACTTTCCACAAGATGTGGTCGCTTCAAGTACGTCATTTTCTTAAATTTTAATCTTTTATTCTCTCGTATAATGACAAATAATTTCATTTACGTAGCTAGTTTAATATATTCTTGTCTTCGTAACATCATAATAAAAAAAGTTTATTTCGAATTTTAGAGATGATTAAAGTTTAAATTCACAAATTATTTTGCATTATTTTTCAAATATTCTCAAGTCTTTTAGAGTAAAACCTTATGTTGATAGCTTAAATCTGTACTTTAGGTTTTGATCCTGACATTTGTAAAATAAAATAAAATTACTTCAACCATTGCATTTAATTTTAAAACGTATTTAAAAAGATCAAGAACTGAATTAGATTTTTTCATAATTTGAAAAAGTAACTCCCAGAAAGACGGCGGAAAATAAGCTAAACTTGGCTATCAGCGGCAAGCCAGGCTGCCAGCCCTGGCGACGACACTGCGTCTCATGTGCTTTGCTTACCAAAACAAAATAAAAGCGAAACCACTCGACTTCTCTCGAAACAGCTTATCAGCAACAATAGTGGTCAAGGTCTGCGGCTCCACGGCAAGCTGAAGCCGCTCCTCCGGACACTCTTGGGACAATGTTTTTGTTTTAAAACTGGTTTTAAACGTTCTTTTCTCTCCGCTTGTCGATGATTGACTTTTTCTCCGATATAACTGCGTCGTGGTCGCAGTTGTTTCCGTTGTTCGTTCGGACAGGGGTGGCAACTCTGGCGCCAGCTGCAAACAGCTGATGAATTATTTGTGTTTTCTCACTCTCGGAAAAATTGAATATAATTACATTTGAATGCACGGATCGCAGGGCCAGGACCATATATAGCTGCCACAATGAGCGAGGCGGAGAAACAGGCAGTGTCCTTCGCCTGCCAGCGCTGTCTGCAGCCCATCGTGTTGGACGAGCAGCTGGAGAAGATCAGTGTCCATGCCATGGCGGAGTTATCGCGTATGAAAAAAAGCAACCAGCGTAAGCTTGTGCTCTAATGAATCATCTTTTACAGTGCCCATATACGGGGACAATGGAAACACCCTGGACCCGCAGGACGCCAGCAGCTTCGACCACTTCGTCCCTCCTTACAGGCTCACCGACTCTATCAATGGCACTGGCTTTATGCTGGTGTCCGATGGTCGGGACAGCAAGAAGATGAGCGCCGCCTTCAAGCTGAAGGCCGAGCTCTTTGACTGCCTTTCCTCAAACTCCGAGATCGACCATCCGCTGTGCGAGGAGTGCGCCGATTCCATGCTTGAGATCATGGACCGAGAACTGCGCATCGCCGAGGACGAGTGGGATGTCTACAAGACGTATCTCGACGAGCTAGAACAGCAACGGGAGGCGCCCAACGTGGATGCATTGGACAAAGAGCTGGACGAACTGAAACGAAGCGAGCAGGAGTTGCTCTCGCAGCTGGCCAAGCTGAAGGAGGAGGAACAATCATTGAACGCAGCCATTGCACAGGAGGAGCTGGAGAGGGAGCAGCTGCACGAGCAGGAGGAAAGCTATTGGCGAGAGTACACCAAGCACCGGCGTGAACTGATGCTCACAGAGGACGATAAACGAAGCCTGGAGAGCCAGATCGCCTATTCGCGGCAGCAGCTGGACAAGCTGCGCGATACCAACATTTTCAACATCACATTTCACATATGGCACGCTGGCCACTTTGGCACCATTAATAATTTTCGGCTGGGCCGCCTGCCCTCCGTCTCCGTGGACTGGTCTGAGATTAATGCGGCTTGGGGCCAAACAGTGCTCCTGCTATCCGCCTTGGCTCGCAAGATCGGGCTCACCTTTGAGCGGTACCGCGTTGTGCCATTTGGCAATCACTCGTACGTGGAGGTGCTTGGCGAGAACCGGGAGCTCCCGCTCTATGGCAGCGGCGGCTTTAAGTTCTTCTGGGACACTAAGTTCGATGCTGCTATGGTGGCCTTCCTCGACTGCCTCACCCAGTTCCAGAAGGAGGTGGAGAAGCGGGACACCGAATTCCTCCTGCCCTACAAAATGGACAAGGGCAAGATCATCGACCCCTCAACGGGCAATTCCTACTCTATCAAGTAAGGCTTGCAATAACTAGTGAAAGAGCTCATTAACATGAGACTATCCCAATCTCTTGCAGGATACAGTTTAACTCGGAGGAGCAGTGGACGAAGGCTTTAAAATTCATGCTGACCAACCTAAAGTGGGGCTTGGCCTGGGTCTCGTCGCAGTTTGTGTCGCCATGAGGAAATCGTTTATTTTTACAATTACCTACATATTAATCCTACTATTAGTGCTTAGTATTAATTTTAAAACTATTACATCTGAATCATTCAAATTTTAAATGCCGAAGTCGATCTTAGTTCTTGATGGCCTTTTTCTGCGACTCCTCTTCACTGTCGTCTGTGTCAGAGTCGGAACCGGAGATGTCATCGCCAATCCAAAGGGCTCCTTTTTTCTTCTTTTTGGCCTTCGTCTTGTCCTCGGTGGGGGATTTTCGCTTGGTGCCGCCACTGGTGGAGGGCTGTTCCTGGGAAATCTGCTTCTCCTTATTGATCTCCTCTGCCTTCTTCAGTCCCTCCTCAAAGGCGTCGTTCACCTTCTCAGTGAGATTGGCCCTAGCCTCCTCGTATTGGTCATCCTTGAAGTCGTGCTTGGGCACTGCCAGGAGTTTCTCAATCTTTCGCTTCTTGCGCTCCTCGGCCTCACGTTCCCGCTCGCCTTGCTTGTCCAGCCAGGCGCGCACCCGCTTTTCCTCGTTGATGTCCCGCAATCGGCGTCCGCTCAAATCGCGACAAGCTTCGCGATTTGTTGTCTTCTCTATTTGAGCGCCAATAGCCCGAAGCATAGAACCGAATCCACCCTTGCCACCCACCTGGCGGAGGATGCAGTGTACATTTCCATGTGGGAGGAGTTCGCTTTTTAGACGTTTGCCATTGCTCATCAGGTAGAAATCCGCGGACTGGAGGTTCTGGAAAACGAATAACACCAAACACCTTTAGGTAAAATCGTGAAATGCCAGAAAACACGTGCACTTACCGTGTGCTCCTCGATCCGCCTGCATAGCTCATCATAATCGCTGTGATCCCCGCAGGTAATTGAGTGTTTACTGTTTATAAAAATATTAATGACCATTTCTACGTTCTTCGCTATTCCGTTTTGTGCTGCTGCGTAGTGATGATGAAAACATCGATGCATTGAGCGATGTTTTTGTTGATATCGATGTTTCATGAAACATCTTTATTGCCTTATTGAGTCGGTGTTTGATTTACAAAAATTAAATAGCAATGCCAAAGTTAGTTCAATGCAAATTAATTAAAATAAATATTAATCTTAAACGCACAATGAAAAGGAAAAGGCGGCTATGAAAGCATTAATGTTATATTTTTTTTAATTTTTGTTCCTATATTAATCTCAAAGAAAATTATAAAACGGCTATGAAAGTTGTATTATTGTTATTTTTTTTAGTTTTTGTATAACATAAATAAATAAAAGGAATACTGAAAAAGATTTTTACATTTGTTACAATTAAATAAAGTTATAGAATGAAGATTTTTGAAATAATTAAAACAAATTTAACGATGCATCGATTTTTGTTAGGTGATGTTATCGATGCTTTCGGTCGAACTTGCATCACTACTGCTGCAGCTGCGTATGCTAGAAAGAGAAAGCGGTGATGCAAGCGCTTATCGATGGTGTTAGCGTTGCCATCTTTTCGATAAATTTAATAAAATTACCTGAATTTAGCTTAATTTGAAATTGATCTAGGTTAATATTCTGCATAATCATACCATTACAGGTATAGGTTACTTAGGTCCAACAAAAATCCTGGTAATTTGATTGTTTCTAGCTAGTTTCCCAGATTGCCGCCATTGCGTTTTTCTTTATGAGCGAGCTGGCATCACTGGACTCTCGCACACAAAGTCTCATTAATTAGTTCGCATTTTAGACGACGAAGGTAAAATTTTAGCGACGTGTTTATCGTACATTTTTATCCAGTACACCCAACGAAAGTTGTGCAAATTTAATAGAAACCGGTAGCGGCTAATCTTGGCCGGAAAGTGAAGTGTGCGAAAAGAGTGCAGCGCATGTAAAATGCGGTAAATTTACAACCGCAGCCACGTCACAGAGAGGAGCGCATAAAATGTCGGGCATAGAGTGCTGATTTCGGCTGCGAAATCATGAATTCTGGGCAGCGTCAAACAATGGGCAGGAATATTATACTTAGCCGCGCTTAATGTCAATGCCAGTTTTCGGCATCGCGTCTGGGGCGAGGGCGTGCGGAGGTGTGGTGCGGAAGGGAGAGGGGAGCGGCATAAAAAGATGGCAGCACAAAACCGAACGAGATACATACATACATACATATATAGACGGGATGGATGAAGCGGCAAGCTGAAAAGGCAATGAAAAGTCCCACATTTAAATTGCATTTGTGTTAGTATTGGCATTAGTTTTAAATGCTCAATAACCAAAACCGAAAAAAGGCGAAGAAAAGTTGCGACTCATGTGAGCAAAACGCAAACAAAAAGACCAGCGCAAGACGCCTCTCTGTGTCCGTGTGTGTATGTGCGTGCGTTTGTGTGAGTGAGTGAGTGTGTGCGAAAAGAGACGAAGAAAATAAGCAGCAGCAAATGAGCAACAAAAACCACCCCGCCATCCCCCGTTTCCCGATCCCTTTTCGCCGTCTCTTCTATTCTGTTCTGTTCTGTGACTTTGACTGACATTTTCTAGCGCCGCCGCTGCCGCCGCAGAAATAATCAAAATCAAGTTTAGTGTCATGCAAATCGAAATTTGATTTTGGCGTAAGACGAATTAAGAATTAGAACGCATTCGACAGAGAAGGAAAAAAATCTAATGCAACCGTGCGTCCGCCGGTTTTGCAAATTTCCCTCCTCTTTCTCCATGTTATCGACGGTCATTCATCTTCTGGTTGATTTTCGTTTTGACGTTCGCCCTATTTTCGTGTATGCGTGAGTGTGTGCTGTTCCGCTTAGAATTCGGGTAAAGTGCACCGCAGAATACGGGTCATTATTAATTATAAACTAAATCATTTTGCCAGACCCGCAAATACGTTGCGAATGAATGGCTTTTGTCAATTGTTGGCGATTCGCTTTGTTATAAAAGCGGCCAGCCTCTCTCTCGCCCTCTCTTACTCTCTGCACGCGTAAGTGTGTGCGTGTGAGGGAGCGTGCGCACGTGTGTGCGTGTCCCTGCACTGCTTTGCCGCCTTCGGTGGCTCTTTGTTCCCCGCTGTGGAGGGGGAGCGGGCAGGGACAGCGGGAGCGGTAGCGCAGGGTTGGGGGCGCGAGCTCCATTAATATCCATATCATTTGCTAAAGCCCCCACCGATCATGTGCTGTTAGACCTTGTCCCACTATCCCGGATATAACGAGCCCTCCAATAATAAGTCCAAATTTTAAACAGGGTTGTCGCATATTTACGGAAGTATTACAGCCAAAAATCGGTAAAGCGAACTTTTATTCAAAACCTTCCAGTTAAGCTGACCTAGGCTTTGCAATAAAGAAGCCAATTCATAGAAGAACGCAGCCAATCTGGTTTAATATTTGCATTAAAATACCACAAAATTAGCTTACAACCTAATGTTTTACTTTTCTTGTCTTTTTTGCAGCAGTGATTCCCAGGGATCAGCTTTGAAACCCAAAAACTGCAACAACTAATAAAAGTTAACCTGCGAACTCTTATATAGCCAACTAATTTTTGTACGTCAACAAAAGCCGAGATATAGGACCCGTAGCAAAAGTAGCAACTAAAGTATTCAAAAATACATTTATACAATCCTGTATATTGAACGGACAAACTTATTTATAAAGTGAGAATCGAGGGATCGACGAGCAGTACCAAGTACCCCAAAAGGCACCCAGGGAATCCCCAGGTCAAGATCCAGCCCCCAAAGGAAAACGGAGTTATATCCATATGAGCATAGATTGCGACAAATCGTATATTCCAAAACACTCCATTAGCGATTAGTTAGGACAGATATATTTATACATATATTTATATATACACATAGATGATTAACAAAATTTTCTATTAGGCGCCAGATTAGAAACGAAAGTAAAGCAATATAAACGACGAACCTCAGAGATACAGCATATATAATTTATATATTCCAAATACAAAATCCCAGCCAATTCGAGAGTGAGTTCGTAGTATAAAGAATCCACAAGGATTCAAAATTGTAGACCAGTTCTTTGTTAGCACCTAGCGCACTCTTTAACCCGCAATCAACGTATTTAAGACCATTTTGTACATGCAAGTTATAATCAACTAGATAGGAACCCCCCAAACAAGTGAGAGTGTTTTCAATACCGCACTCCTTTCGATTAATGCGGCCGTCAGTCTAAGTGCCGGGTCCTAGATTATAGAACGTGCTGAGTGCAGCCGAGTGCAAGAACCTAGTGTAGACCCCAGACATCCAACAGCCATGGACGAGACACAGCCGAAGACCCTTTATGTGGGCAATCTGGACAGCTCCGTGTCCGAGGACCTGCTCATCGCCCTCTTCGGAACCATGGGCCCCGTCAAAAGCTGCAAAATAATCCGGGAACCGGGAAACGATCCGTACGCCTTCATCGAATATTCCAATTATCAGGCAGCCACCACAGCCCTGACCGCCATGAACAAGCGCCTTTTCCTCGAGAAGGAAATCAAGGTGAGTGATAAACATTCAAGATTCTGTAAAGTGAATCATTACAAAAGTGCAACTTGTAATGAAACTTGTAATGGAATTTGCTAAATATAATCTATATGAACAATAATCAATGATTATTATTCATTCTTCAGTACTGAGATCATGTTTTTAGGTCTTTCTTTAAATTTACGATATGACAACACGAGTTGAAAGAAGTTCCATTATGCATATTAATTAATTTAATTAACAATTTATAATTTTCGCAGGTCAACTGGGCCACCAGTCCCGGCAATCAGCCCAAGACAGACATCAGCTCGCACCATCACATATTCGTGGGCGACCTTAGTCCCGAGATCGAGACAGAGACCCTGCGGGAAGCATTTGCACCGTTCGGCGAGATCTCCAACTGCCGCATAGTGCGCGATCCGCACACTATGAAATCCAAGGGTTATGCTTTCGTGTCGTTTGTAAAGAAGGCGGAGGCAGAGAACGCTATCCAGGCGATGAACGGCCAGTGGATCGGGTCGCGATCGATACGCACCAATTGGTCCACGCGCAAACTGCCGCCGCCGCGCGAACCGTCCAAGGGCGGTGGTCAGGGCGGCGGCATGGGCGGTGGCCCTGGCGGCAACGGTTCCGGAGTGAAGGGAAGCCAGCGACACACCTTCGAGGAGGTGTACAATCAATCGAGCCCCACCAATACTACCGTATACTGCGGCGGCTTCCCGCCAAACGTCATCAGTGACGATCTGATGCACAAGCACTTCGTCCAGTTTGGCCCCATCCAGGACGTTCGCGTTTTTAAGGACAAGGGCTTCTCGTTCATCAAGTTCGTTACCAAGGAGGCAGCTGCCCGCGCCATCGAGCACACGCACAACAGCGAGGTCCACGGCAACCTGGTCAAGTGCTTCTGGGGCAAGGAGAACGGCGGCGACAACTCGGCTAACAACCTTAATGCCGCTGCCGCGGCAGCAGCCTCGGCCAACGTGGCGGCTGTGGCAGCGGCAAATGCAGCGGCCGCCGCTGGAGCGGGCATGCCCGGTCAGATGATGACGCAGCAACAGATTGCCGCCGCCACTGGTGCGGCGATACCCGGCCAAATGATGACTCCCCAGCTCGCAGCCGCCACAGCGGCGCAATACCCTTATGGCTACCAGCACATGAGCTACTGGTATCCCCCAGCGGTGAGGATTTTATTTTATTTTTTAATGTTTCCAAATCAATGAATATTTTCGCTGATTCGCAGGCCTATCCCACAACCCAGATGCAGGCGCAGTACATGCAGCAGGGCTACTATCCCTACGCCTACACCACCAGTGCTCAGCAAGCGGGAGGCGTGCGTAAGTGTGCTTGATTCAAATCCCCAAGTGGAGCTTATATCCTAAACTTGTATTACCTGTTTTCAGCTGCTGGCTATCGCATGGTGCCCCCGAATGTAGCATGGGGCGTGCCCGGAACTGTGGTGCCCGGCGTAACGGCAGCAGCAGCTTCCGCGGCCGCCGCAGCGAACGGTTCACTTGCCCCCCAAATGATGTACAGTGCTGCAATGCCACAATACCAGACCCAATGAGCTGAGATGTGACGCCAGCTTCGACGTCGTCTGCAGCATCCGGGCAGTCGCCCCCAGCCGCAGCCACAACCGCCACAGCTGCCGCCACAGTTGCCCTATCTGCCGCAGCTGCAGCAGCTTCAGGAGCTGCAAGCTCATTACGCACGTTTAGGTTACCTAGAATACCGGGTAGTCCCAGCCAAGGTGGAGCTACCCCTTCTGGTTCTACCCGACAGCAACCACATCAACATCAACGGCAGCAGAGAGGCAGCAGGAAATTGAAATCAGTGTTGTGGCTACGGTTGCGAGTGACTTCGTCGGACTGAAGTGGAAGCGTTGGCAGAGGGTCTGGTCAGGTCCCCTTAGCCGATAGTCGAGGCGGTGCGCGTGGAACTCTTCAAGTGAACCACGCTGGCAGCGACAACTGAAACATCAACTGAAAGCTCCGGGCGATGGGCGGGTAGCTGTAACAATCTAATCCAATCTTAAGTACGTGTTAAAATAATTTAATGATTTATAGTTTAAGCATAAATAGGCGATATATACACACGAGACGGAAACAAAATAAACCGAATGAAAACACTACAAGAAAACAAAAAAAGAGAAACAAAACAAAAAACAAGTGAGAAACATCAGACAGCAAATAGAGAAAAGGCAAAACATACGCGACAACAGAACAGAGCTAGTTGAGAGTGGAACACTACACAATCGAAACCAGAACGTGACAAAGCAAATTGTAATTGTAACTATGTGGAACATGTGTCAACGAAGAAGGGAACGGAGGCGAGAATTAGGATGAAAGGAAAGCAAAGCAAAAGCAAAGGAAAGCCACAAGCATGCCGAGAAAGCAAAACACACGCGAGGAAAAACAAATTTAGTCAATAAGAGATTGTAAATTTGGGCATACATATTGTGTATTTCCAATGTGAAAAACGAAATGCGATATAAATATGTAAAATGTAAAATAAAGAAACAAAAAAATATATAAAACAAGTGAGAAAACGAACAAAACATTGTGTATCTTTCAAAAAAAGAAACTAACATAAATTGGACATCAAATTTATCACAAAAAAAGGGACTTTAGGGATCCCATTCCCGCAACTTCATTGTTTTAGCTTTGAACCATTAAAATATTTATAAAGTGAGCTCAAATATCTTTTGATAATATCTTTGAAGTGGATTTATACTCTTTTCTAGGGTTTTTATAAAGATTCTAAAGTTTGTTAAACTCCATTCCGTTGGGTTTTAAATAGTTTTTAAGGTATACTGATCACGTATCCATCTCGACAGGATTACAAAATAAAATCATGCTTAAATTGTGCTGAAGGCTATAAAAAACTAGTACAAAAACGCACAAAATACCAAATCCAAAGATGAAGGAAAGCTTACAAACTACATCTGAAATTCTTTAATTCCGATTTGCCAAATGACAAGAATGATTCTCATAAATTTGTAAAATTTTTTGTTCACAAACTACCGCTGATTAAGGATGCACTAGACATGTTGGTTGAAATTGATTTTATTTAGCGTATTCTATAGCTTTAATTTGTAGACAGATACTTTAATATGCATTTATTTGTATGGATCCGTGTTTAGTAACTAGTCATCGAACTCAAATTCCGGGTGGGCGGCAAGCTGCGTCGAAGCTGGTTCCGAATACCGCGATAAGCGACGGGCGGAGGTGTCGAGATGTTTCCGACAGATCTTAGGTAAGACCCAAACCACAGGCAACTATGGCAATATAACATAGGTATGCATAGGTGATGGATTCGGAGACGATTGTATTTATGGCCTTAGGTACATACATCGATTGAAAACAAAGGAACTAATTCTATTCTAGTATATAGATACGGAGGAGTGATAACCATTAAAACTTAAATCTGGCTCTGAACTGTTAAATGTATCTCTCTTCGGTCTTACAACTACGCTTACGACTAGATTACATGTAGCCTTCGTGGATGGGGGAATGAATGTACAACGAAAATGTGTTCTATTGATTTAAGACTACACTGGAAGTGGTTACACAGACTCGTATAAACAGAAAAAAAACCAAACTAATTGGAATGCCTTCAATACTAACCCCAAGTGGACATCGGGCGGAAACTAGGCGTACTTGCAACTCCACTGGACAGTATAGTGTTCTAAGGTTAAATGAGTATAACGATAGTGGAGAGCCGTATGACAAAGGTCACATCACATGGACATGAAGTTAAAACATAAAGAAAATACAAAATATTCTTAGTCTAAAGCACACTGAAATCATATTGAATAACACAACTGGTTTTGTTTACAATGTTTGGTGAAAGTATAAGACTACGGGATGGAACCGATCCTTAAAAGGAGTCACATATGATGAGAAAACAGTGAACTTTCTGAAACTCACATCACAGTTGGCCCGACTAGATTGTAATGTCGCCATAATCCTGCGACCACTTCTCATAGGAATTAAGGCTCTGGGGGGCCACAGAACGACGGATGCGCTTCAACGAGTTGTGAAAGTCCTGCTCCGTAATGGCCCGCATCGCGCTAATGTCCAGGCACTTCACTTGCTCCACATTCAACTCGCGTATCGGCTCCAGAGCCGCATCCTTGGCCAAGGCCGTTAAATCGGAACCCGAGTATCCATCGGTGATCTTAGCTAGGCGGCGCAACGCTTCCGTGTCCAGCGGACTGCCCTGCTTCTGCAGCAGGCGGTTGAGGAGCAGCTCGCGGGTCTGCTCGTCGGGCAGTGCGACATAGACGCGCTTAGTAAACCGCCGGAGGGCGGCTTCGTCTAGTTCCTGCGGTCGATTGGTGGCGGCCAGCACCACAATTCGATCACCATCCGGATTTCCCGGCAGCCCGTCAAACTCCACCAGGAACTCGGTCTTTAAGCGGCGTGACGCCTCGTGCTCACTGCTGCTTCGCTCCGAGAGCAGCGAGTCCACCTCGTCGATAAAGATAATCGAGGGCTGCATGTGTCGGGCGACGGCAAAAAGAGCCCTCACTAGTTTCTCGCCATCACCCACATACTTGCTGGTCAGCGAGGCCGCCGAGATGTTTAGGAACGTGGCGCTACATTCGGTGGCCACGGCGCGAGCCAGCAAGGTCTTGCCATTACCGGGTGGGCCAAACAGCAGCAATCCCTTGGCAGGAGCACGAAGACCTAGCCAGCAAAAAATAAGAAATTATTTGTAGGCAATTGTAGGCATTGTTAATGAAAAACTTTTACCTGTAAAGAGTTCAGGTCGCACGGACGGCAGTATGACCATCTCCTGTAGAGCCTGCTTGGCCACCTCCTGGCCGGCAATGTCCGTCCACTCCACTTTGGCCCCGCCCTCGACAATCTCGTCGAGAATAAGCTGCACCAGCTTCTGCTCTACTCCCTTGACGCTTACCACTGGAGTGCTGGCGCCACTGCCACTGCCACTGCCGCTGGGACCGTTGTTGTTAATGGGAGTTCGAGAGCGCAGGGGCGGTGTATTGCGACCCGAAGACTGCACAAAAGAATCAGGATGATTAATAAGGATTAAGCGTTAAAAGTCTATCCATTCATTAATAAGAAATTGAGTTTGAGGTCTAAGAGGTTTGAATTGAATCTCCTATTACTTTGGCAAATGTTTCTGTTTATATGTTTTTGTTTAATAAACTGAATATGCAGACAATAAACAAAACTTGATAGCTGTGTGAATGCAGAAAAGGTAGTAGGAATATTCTAAATCTATTGTTTACTTCTACTCTTTCCGAAGTTGAGTGGCTTTTCTTCAAACGTATATCACTTATATAATATAAATATCTCGCAGAGATACTCACAAACTGGCGCCGTACCGCAGGGGGCGTGGCAGCCGTCTTGGCCGGTTGCCTTTGGACAGCGCCGACGGATGTCTTGGAGCCAAGATTGCGCGGCAGCGTTTGTGACTTGTTGGCAACGGCCAAGTTACCGGGTCGCTTGGTTCCGATGGTCAGCTTGCGGCCAGAGGCTGGGAAAGAGAGGGGGAAAGACAAGATCAGATAAGGATACGGCAAGGAGCACTACGCCTTCTCAAGCTACAAACTCGGGCAAGCGAAATTAATAAGGTAAACAAAATCAAGTGCCAAGTGAGTGATTGAATCGATGATGATCTGCTTTTAGTCGTTGCTGTGGGCGCTGGCTGGTGAAGATCTGGGTTGGGTGCGCATGTGAGCTAGTGAGCAACTTACCGCTGGGCTGGACACTGACGCTGGGCATGGGCTTCGGACCGTAGCCGCTGCTGCGCACCCTGGTCTTAGCGGGCTCGTTGTTGCTCATTCCCGCCAGCATCATGGGTTCTCTGAACTTTTGCGGCTGGCTTTGAGCCTTCTCCTTGTGCTCCTTCTGCTTCTCCTTCAGGGAGAGCCGCTGCATTCGGAAATCCTCCTCACGCAGCGCTGCGCGTCGAATGGAACACACGACACAATGTGGACAAGAAACCAAGGCAAAACAACAAAAAAGCAGGGTAAAAACGTGCAAAATGAAATAATACAAAAATAAAAAAAATGGGATAAATCAAACCTACGTTTCAAGGAGGAGGAGCCACTCACCCAGAAAGTGAAGACGGTCTCGAGCCATCGAGAGGTTCGTCTGCATTTTGTCGTGCAGCCGTTGAGCCCGATCCCACACATCCCCTCGACCACTCCAGCAGTCTACGGCGATTCCATCCTCCAGCTCCTTGATGCCCTTCCGGTAGAGCTCAATGGCCAGCTCTTTGTGACCTGAAAAAGAAAATCAGAGAGAAAGCTGTAGTCGACTGTGTTATACCCTGTTTTGTATGCCTTTTTCGTTATAAATCGTTACATTAAATTTACTCTACAATCAATAAATAAGAAAGGGTGCTTTAGTTGGCCTTTCCTTTAGTTTAATGTGCCAAGAGTTAACTTTCCTATTAAAAATCGGATAACATATACCCTTGAGAGAGTGCCTGGCACTAAAAGCGTTGAAGGATTGCCAGCCAGTCAATAGATGTACATTAGGGCACAAGTCAACTCCCCCAATCCCCCGGTATCACATTCGGGGCATCCTTTGTGCGCGCGTTTCGGTTTATTGATTCTCACACTCGACAGACAACAAAAGCGGCTAGCGGGCGATGACTCATTGAGCATCGACACTCCAAGTATGGGTTGAAAACCCAGTCTCACCTTCGTTCTCCTCGTCGATCTTGAGCGCCTTGGAGATGTACTCGAAGGCGCGGCGATGGTGGTGCTTCTGCTTGGCCAGCAGCGGATCACCGGGGCCGGGCGAATAGCCGCCACCGGGTCGATTGGTGGCCATTTCCAGGGGTTGGATGGCGCGGTAGCGCTGCGGCTGATTGGACAACTGCTGCTCTTGGCTAACTCCGTCGCCGTTGAGTTCCAGCGGATGGTTGAGAGACTGCTGCTGTTGCTGCTGCTGCTCTTTGGAGTTCTGCACCACAATCTCAATGTTGCAGTCGCGTCGATGCGGGCGGTAAATCACCTTTGTGCTCGCCCCGTACAGGTAACGAAAGATACAGAACAGCTGATAAATCAGCGAGCGCAGCACGTTGAAGAGGAAGATGATGGGGAACGAGACGACGTAGAGGTTTTGTTTGTGCACGGAGGACGACGAGCCAATGTACTGGTGGTGGTGGTGGCCGCTGCGCGGGGAGCACGAGGTGGGGGTCAGGTCATCGGTGGTGGTGGTGTCGTCGTCGCCGTCGGGCGAGCTACCCGGCGTCGTTCTACGATTCGACGAGGCGGCGGCGGACAATGCAGCTCCGGCTGCTGCTGCGGCGGCGGCTACGTTGGAGGCGCTCGAGGAGCGGTGCGTGGACTGGCGTCCGCTGGCACCCCCCGATCCGGCTCCGGCGCTGGACTTGATCGGCGATTTGGTACTACTGCTGCTGGCGCTGGAGGAGGAGGATTGGTTTTTGGTGCGTACCATCGATATCGATTCCGCGCTGTCTGCGCGTTCAGCACTCCGCGCCCCCGCTCTCCACACAGCACTCTACTCCACTTGGCAGGGGAAGTTCTGCCCTAAAACTATTAAGCACGCAAATAAACGGACGAATAGGACGGTAGCACGCGCTGAAATCGACGCCACATAAAAACAAATAAGCGAAGGAGACTCCTCAACTACTTCCCGACGCGGGTGCAATTGCTTATTTCTCTGATATCCGAGTCGAGAATTGACTTTTTCGCACTTCCTTCAACTTTCCGACGTAGAAAAATGAAGCTAAGCTCGATGTCCCAACCAGTGCTGCCACCTTTGGATTACCAAATTTGGGGGAAAAATAGCCAGAAACAGAGAAAAGTTTGAATGTATAAATAACGGAAAGACTCGCTGAAATGGCTGTTAACGATTTAAACTTAAAATTTTAAACTATAATTTGCTGAATTATCAACTTATATGTTCTGAAAACAATCATCAGCATTTATTTAGTGGTCAGACGTTTTATATCAATTTTAACTTCATACAATTTATTTTATTATTTGTTGAATTTCAATTCAAAAAGTTAATTTAAAAATAACACAGACCCCCTTTTTTACTATTTTCAGATACAAGGACAGTTGGGGATAATTCTTAACCTTTTTTTGGGCTGAACAGATACGTTTGTCCAAAATGCTCCAGCACGGCCTAATTTAAGCAATTTAATATCAAAGGTTGCTCACCAAGGCTGGCAAAAATAGCCAAAATGTCATCTCGTCTAGAAAACCAGCTGCCAGCGTAGTTGCCTGACATTAATATTGTCTTTGATTTTATAAAATAGGTTTCTAATTTCTAATGTAGGTCCAGGGTAAAAGGTCTAGGCTTAATTAGCTTTTTAATTGTAGTTAAAAAATACCTAGAGTAAGAAAACTGCTGAGTCTGGCAAGCCTACGATAACTATTGTCGTCTAACCGATACAACAACCTTTAAACAGTGATTTATTGATTATCGATACCTGGTCGCTGTTAATTTTTTTTTGGCCAAATCAGCTGTTCCTGTTAACAAGCCAACTGTTTATTTATTTGTTGTTCATCATGTCACATATTTTACCTGTTGCCCCACCGCCACCACCAGCGCCTCCCCTGAAACTCACTCCCATGACACCGGTTGTGCCCAAAGAAAGGACAGTTGTCAATATAACCAGCGACGAATGCAGCTGGGCCTGGGAATATCCGGAGCTGCAGAAAGGATGCTACCTCAGCCGTGTGTGCCAGTATGCTCCACCGAAACACTGTCAGTACTATTCCGTGCCCAGCATATTGCAGGTGAGCTCTGGACTTCAGGGAGCTACAGGATTTCAGGGATCTCATTTAAATAGGTTGGGCCCACCTGTGGTTTGACAGCCCTGAGCATTTTGCTCGGAGGACAGCCCACGGCATCGCATCTTCTGGAGGATGCCATTGCTCACGAGTTCACAATAAATGGAGAACTTTTCAGTGCTCAGTATTTATTCGAGCTAACGCGAAAATATCTGCCAGGACCTGGAGCATGCCAACTGTACAAGGGCAATCTCAGCTGCAAGAAAGTCAAGGAGCTGCTGAAAGCAGGGGGCTGCCTCCTGGTGCCGTATCCTTTTCAAAAATAATTCCCTAATTTAAGTTTAAATCCAGTTTAAGCTGGGGTTTCCCGCATTTTAAGCCCCGCGTGCGCCTAACAGTCTGGTAGACAAGTTAACAGCACTCTGTTATCAGCAAGTGTTGCTAAACTCGCGTTTATAGTGTTAAAAATTAAAAAAACCGACTGAATTTTGCAAAATATTGCAATTATCTTGTTTACGATTAGTTTAAAGTTTAAATTGCTTTAATAAATGGCCACCGAAGAGGAGCAGGTATGTGTGAGCAGTAAATTACAAAGAAATCCTGCTGATGCCTGAACTTGCAGCTCAGTCAGGTTATTCTGCCGGTGAAGGAGCCCCTGGATCTCATCCGGCTTAGCTTGGATGAGAAAGTGTACGTAAAGATGCGCAACGAGCGGGAGCTGCGAGGACGCCTCCATGTAAGTTCGACAATGGTGCATTTAGCCCTTGGTATTCATTAAATATAACCCTTGTGGCAGGCCTTCGATCAGCATCTGAACATGGTTTTGGGCGACGCCGAGGAGACAGTGACCACCGTGGAAATCGACGAGGAGACCTACGAGGAGGTGTACAAGACAGCGAAACGTACCATTCCCATGCTATTTGTTCGAGGCGACGGCGTCATCCTGGTATCGCCGCCCATGCGAGTAGGCTAGCGCGATTCAGCTTCAGTTTCACGTGTATTCACACCTGCATTTATACGAATTGTATCTTTATAGGTTAATAAATGTCCTCAAAACAAAGTTTACCTCTGCTTGTTAACTAAACCATAGCTTTATCCTTGCTGGTTATCCTTAAATTGTTTATAACTCACCCAAAAGTTACGATGCTGATGTAAATCATGCGCCCTGTTTAAAGTCCGGACACCGAGCTCATTGGGCTCTCATTGTGGGCTACCTGGTGGACATTAACGATAATGTAAGGTAATTTCATGTGGTAGTTCATGCTCCATTGACTGATGATTCTCCTTTCGCCAGTATTTTGTCGTGGCCCGCCATGGCAAGACCCACAACCTGGCCGTTTGGTCCTTGGACGCGCTGAGCGAGAGCAACGCCAATTTGAAGGAATTTTCCCAGCCAAAGGGATATCCGGACAACGAGTTCCTACTGCCGCCAGGAGGCATATGCGGATCCCTGGGCCTCAACGAGCGCTCCATTCTAGTCAACGGCCTGCCCCAGCAGGTGATTCATGTGCGCTAACTTGTGTTCAATAAAGTGACCAAATATTTTCGTATTTAACTTTAATATATATTTAATTTAATAGTACAATTATAAATACACACACGCCTTATAATACTTCCACTTCGCTCAACGCCCAGCTACGCACCATGAACTTTTGCTCCTCCTTCTCATTCTCATCGTTCTCACGCAGTGTTTCGTGTTTAATCGGTTCGCAACTACTACGGGGAAACGAATGCGATTTTCGAGGGGTGGGGGGAGGGGATATATAGAATATAATATATAGTAGTACATCGATGATATATCGACCGATCTTCGGCTACGCGGCTGCTGTCTGTATATAGATTTATGTATACATGTATAAATATTCGCTTCTTCAAACGCGCTTCACTTTGAAATTTCACAAAATCACAACAATAAGAGTAGTACACATGGTTTGTATATGGTTCGATAAGATAGGCATACTATATTCTATATGTATAGTATTGTATATATAATTTCACACACAGATATTTTTCCGACTTTAGGTAGTTACATAGACGACGGGCTTGGTTAAATATGTCAGGATTTTGTCAATTGGCTTTTAGCAATGCTGCGCACATAACATTTAGATACGCTTGATAGTTAGTTGGCCAGGCCAGGGAGCAACGATTTTGAGATCATGTGGGGGCCTAGTGCTCCTGGTTGGCTGGGGGGATATACAATACGCTATAACATGCCGACGGGCAAGAGCAACGTGTCATTGAAATTCTCGAAACTGAAACTACAAGGATTGGCTGCTTCTAGTTCTAGACAGGATACATATTTTGATACGCGTTGTTCGTAAGTTTATAATTTTACTTTAAGCATATCTTTAAGCTATGTTGGATGTGGTACAGTGTGTCTGCTTGTCTGTTGTCTGTGAACGGGTTGTTCCTGGCCTTGCAGGTCGAAAGTCGCCGATTAATTTACAATTTCGAGTGCGGAAATGAACTTAAATATGAAATCATTACAGGCTAAACTCTGGTTTATTAACTAAAAATTTACAAATACTAAATATATAAATATAAATTATCATTCTTTTTAGTTTTAAATATATATTTATTGCCGCGCAAGTGACTGGCCTCGGCTCCCCTGCTTTGTGTATCTGTGTCCTTTTGTGAGGAGGAGGAGAAGGGTGATGAGTCGGGGGCCGTGCCGTCGCGTGAGCTCGGGGGTTTTAAAATGACTAGGATAGTTCAGCACAGGACATGGGTGTGCAGCCGATGAGCGCAATGGGGAAGTTCTTGACATGCGTCTGCCATTGCGACGATACCTGGAAGAACTTGACGCCCGTCCACTCGGTGCCATCGATGTACACTGTCAAGTGGAAAGGAATATTAGTGAAATTTAACCCTGCAGAAAAGGCAAGAAACACTCACCTCTTAGTGGCACTGGATGCGATTGCTTGGGAGAGCAAATCAGGCGTGCCACACCCTCCACGCACTGCTCCTTCTCGAGATCACGCTCCTTATCCTTTTTCTTGCCCAAGCGCATAACTACAAAGGGCAGAAGGCAAGCAACAATGAGTAAGAGGAAGATACATTTCCGGATTCCGGCAACTACTTACTTTGCTTCTGCTTCTTCTCCTTGGTGGCGAAACTAACAGTCAGTCCATTGAACATATCACCCAATTGCTGTGCATGCTGTGGCAGACGCCACACCTGCAGGTTCCTAAACGTACTCTTAATGCTATTCTTGCCGCCGGCATCGCTGCCCTTGGAGGTGCCGCCCTTCGACTCCTTGGCATGTCCCTCGCCCGGCCTTACCAGTGGCCAGTAGTCCACCTGCAGTTCCACCGCCTCGGCTGCTGCTGCCAGAGCTCCACTAAAGGTTTGCTGCTGCAGGGAGGAGGGAGTGCTCAGGGACTCGCTGGTATTTCGCTCCCGATGCGAGGAGGCCGATGACGGCGGTGTCTGTAACGGCGGCGAAATGCGTCCCATGCTCTGCTGCTGCTGGGGTGGAGAGCCAGACACCACGACGCCATGCACATTCGGCGAGCTCTGGCTGCCGATGGGGATGATGGCCGTGCTTGAGGCGGATGAGGAGCCCAGTCCACTGCCGGCAGCACTGGAGCCACCAGCATTCTCCTCAAGATCCAGCGAGGCCTGTGCGTCGAAATAACCAATGCGAACATCCTGTAAATGGTCAATTCACAATTAACACACCTGAAGTGATTAATAGATTTAAACTCGGACTTACGCTGACGAACGGCACAAAGATCTGGCACGAGTCCTCGTCCTTGTAGTTGACCATGGCCTCGGCGATGGGTATCTGAGTGCACGGCCCGGCCGCATGCAGATAACGCTGGATGCGCTGCACCAATTCCGCAATGTCGGACTTCGCTACACCTGCCGCATCGGCCAAATTGGCTGTCAGGGCCGTGGCATTCACTGTGGTCACCGCACTGACCGCCGCAGCCGTGGCTGCCGCTCGCTCGCACAGCTGCGCCCAGTTGTCCGACCCGAACATGGCCGCATAGGCCTGGTCCATCTGGCTGAGATGTCGGGCCACACTGCCGCAGGTGCCACCGACGGGCACCAGATAAAACCGCAGGTGATTAAGCCAGTCCGGCGGCCGCACGCCCATCAGTTCCACGTAGTGTCGCAGAGTGGCTCCCTGCAGCCAATCCCCGCCAATGAGCAGCACCTTGACCGTATGCGGCGGTTTGGCATTTGAGTTGCAACTGAGGAAAGGCAGGAAACAATTAGAGGATTCATTCAATCGATTTGGCAGGATTTATATGCTAATAATAATACTTACTATTTTTGAATTTTGGTCATGAGCGCCTGCAGCACCGCCTTCACCTCGGCTGTGTTCTGGGGCACGAAGGCCGGCTTGAAGGAATTCGCAAAGAGCGTGACCAGCTTGGCCAGCAACACGCTGCCGCCCAGCGCCTCTGGCGGACTGATGATGGTCACCACCTCCGGTATGGCGCTGTCCTCGCCGGCAAACACGCGACTCAGCTGGTCAAGCAGCAGCTTGCGTGGCTCCACATTGGTGGGCGACAGGCAAGTCTCAAGCATGGATCTGGGCTCTGCACTCAGGCTTAATGTGTGCTTCCGTTTGCCGCCACCCGAGGCGATGACGCCAGCACTGGAACTGTTGCCACCGCCACCGCTTCCCATGATCCCGGGCGTATTGCTCGATGTCCGGAACAGTCGAGATCGCTTCTCCGTCTGGGCGGGAGTGACCATGCTGCCGCTGCCCAAGCTGGCAGCCACCGAGCTCACCGGTGTCAGTTGCTGCATCTGCATCTGCTGAAGTCGCATATAATCCTTGTCCCGCGGCGGACTGTTCTGTGGATCCGAGTTCTGTCCATCCGTATAGCCGGCATTGCCCTCGTTGCCGGAGCTATCGTTGCCGCGATCTGTGTGGAGCACAAAATGATAAAAATGGTGTTAGGTTAACCAGATGCACAACCAAGTAACAGGCAAGCCGAGGTTGGGGGGTCAATATAGTGATTGCTGGTGGAAATGGATTGTTTGGAAGGCAAGCAGGGAATTCGCTTTAAGACCTCTTTTCCTTCTCACATTTCCAGAAGCATAGCGGGCGGGGCTGTGAGGGTGGGGGGTGTGAGTCTAGGGGGACGAAGACATGCGGACGAGACCAAACAAGACAAGATAAACAGAATCGTGAGACTGAGTGGCGGCCACAAATAATCGGTCCCCAAAAATAGAACGCCCCTGTCCAGAGGGGGGATTTCCCCGAGCAAAATAGGGTGTAAATAATAATAATAAAAACGCGGGCCGAAAAATATATATAATTAAGGCTTTCCTTTATTTTATGGCCATGAGAGAATGAATTGTGGCTGAAGGTGAGGGGGTTGGGGGAAAGTGGTCATATTTTTTTCTCAGGCCGAAATTTCCGGCTTGACGTGCTTGAATTTTCAAAGCCATGCGCCGATTAATCAAAACGAAAAAAAAAAACAAAGAAAAACACACGACACGAAAAGTAAAGTGAAAGTGAAGGAAAAAAAGGGGGAAAAACTGGAAGGGAAACATACACAAATCCTAGAGTTTATCAATTGGTAGGACCCTGATTAGGGGTGGTGTTCTTTATCAGGGGACTCTGACGTCTATGTGGAGCTAATTTGGAAAACCGCTTCGAGTACGTCGCAGGTTCAATTGTCATGCCGCAAACTCACACACAACATATAACACACATGTGTTAAGGACGATATAAGGTTTATTTTTAAGGCAGCCCAACCAGACATGCAATGCAAACGATCAATGGGACTGACGCACAAATCAAAGATTCCCCTTCCCCGTCCGGAGGAGCATGCAAGAGTGTCGGGTTCTTGAACGGAGGTCGGTGGGGTGCAACTAGGCTAGACATATACACATACAAAGCATACATTTACGATATTTGGTGTGTGTTTTCGTAAGATTGTGTGTGTCTCTGTGTAACTGTATGCATGTGTGGGCAGCAGCAGTGCGTGTGAGTGAGGCAAGGCAAGGGATCAAAGACGGGGGCAAGCAACACCTTGAAATCAAAACGAAATCTCTAGTTCCCCCAAATAACAATTTTTGTTGATTTTACTCGAAATAAATATAAATAATAATAATTTTCTCAAAGATGATATCTGGTAATGTTAGTATTTTACTATACACTATTTAGTGTATTTAAAAATAAACTTTAATTAAGAATTCTTAAACAAAAAATTTGCTGATGATTTCAAATAACTTTAAATGCAGCCAAAAAGTATGCTACAAAATGTGGCACCTTAAAAAATGACATGAAGCTTTGATAATCTTGTATAAAATATATTATTTTACAAACATTTTTAATAAATAGTTTAAATGAATGCTATTTCAAACTGTAAAACCTTCGACTTTGTAAAGTTTTCAAGGTGGCAAAGACCCGGACAAGACAAAAATATATATTGACAGTAAAAGTTTTTTGCTTTTCTGAATGGTAAAACTATCTGAATGGGTGGGGATTCTGGTTATTTATTTACAAACTGAACTGCTCTCTAAATGGTTATTCTCATACACATCGGTGGTGTTTTTTTTGGTCTCATTTCAGTGGTTATTTTGGGGATATGCGAGTGGGGTGGTTGGTGGCGTTCTATATAATTTTGATTGGGGTGGGGGTGGGGGGTATATATATTCTTTTTTTTTTTGGTTTGCTTTTAATTTTCGATTTTTCGCTGTAATGTACACAGACCTGGTGTTGTTGCCGAATTGTTATTGTTTGTTAAATGAATGCATTTTTGGTTTTTGTTATTTTCAAGATTGTAAGATGAATTGGTCAATTGGTCGCTCTTATCCGATGATCGGCGCTCAGAGTTGCCTGCAAGAGAGATTTGTTCAAGCCATGCAAAAATGTATCTTCTGTTTGCTGTTGTTGTTGTTGTAGTTGTTGTTTTTTGTTTTTTTGTTTCATAAGTAATAGTACAGTAAAAGTAGTTAATGTAAAAAAAGGTAATCAAAGTCGCTCAATTTTACGCTAAGCACAACTAAGGATATATTCGCTTATCGAAAGTACTTGACTTACGGTCTACGGTAACACAGTTAAAAGTTAAACAATTGTTATTGTTGTTTCGCCGGTAAAGGAGTACAAAGAGAGGGGGAGGAAGAGTACAAGGACGTGTGAGCCGCCTCCTTTTCAGCAGGACTATTAACTGTCTCCCCATCTCTGTCCTCCATTTTTCCCAAGCGAAACAATTTGTCCTGTTTTTTTTTCTTTCAACTGTGTGTCTGTGTGTAAGCCGTGTTGTGTATGCGTGTGTGTGTGGCATTCCTTTCCGCAACTTTTCCTTATTTTTGTGTTTTTTAACCTTGACCTAAACTGTCAACAATGGCAATAAAAGCAGACCAGCAGACAACGTTTGAAAAATAAGAACTGCACTGTCAAAAAAAAAAACTCAAAGATATATCAATATATTAACATTATTTAGATTCGTATATTTCCTAAAAATTTTTCTCTTCCGTGAAAAAAAATTATTTAAAAGATGTCAAATTTATGGGTTTCTATAATTCCTTTAAGTTTAAATAAACTATTTAAAAATAAAAACAGTTACTGATGTTGAAGTGCTGCCTTCCTCCCTAAAAGGTTGCATTTCCTGTTTACAATTCTTAACGATTTAAAAACGTTTCAGTTATAATTAAATTTTCAAATTCGAAATGGATTCTAAGGAGAGCGGAACCTAATCTTCCTTATTATTTCAACTGTAATTAAAAATCTTCTAATATATTGTGTGTCTTTGTGGTTTTTTAATTATAATAACGTAAGGCAACGTAACGCCCACAAACTCATACGCAACGCAACGCAACGCAATTACAAAGCCAAACATAATTCATAGAGCAAAAGTCTTTTAGTTAAAAAAACTCCAGTTAATAATACATCAACGCTATGCAACCCGCTCATCCCGTGTCCAGTGCGATCCGTCTGCTTTTGCATCCATCCCCACTCACCTGGTGTCCCAATTCCGATCCCGCCACCCGCCAAGTGTCCAAGATCACCGCCGCCACCGTTGCCGGTGGCACTGTCGTGCAGCATTATCCTTGAATTGGTGAAAAACGGACGCAGCGATGGCTTTGGCGTGGAGCCCACTGAAATGCTGTCCATATCCGGGCCCGAGTCATCGCCCTCGCAGCAGGACAGTGATTCCAGCTCCTGGAAGAGTGCATCCAGGTCTCGCTCACCGCGCAGCGCTGCCGTGCCCCGATGGCCGGACTCGCCCTCCAGCTCCTCGCTCACCTTGAAGCGCTTTAGCAGGGCCACGATCTTTTGCTTAAAGTTTCGCTGCTGCAGGGAGATCGTCTGGAGAGAAAAAAGGGAAACATTATTATTTAATATTTACAAAATTTACTACATTGAGATTTTTATATAATATGATTAAGATATGACACATATTGACTTTCTTTTTGAGTATAAACCTCTCCTGTTACCCTTAAATTTTGTTCTTAATTACCCCTGTCTTTAGTTTTAAAGGTTGCTCATTGGCTATTAAACAAAATCTCAAGCTGTTAAAATTTATGCATCCTTCTTTTTTAATTGCTCTCTCTCTTCTTTATTTGTTTTATTTCTCTGCTGCGGCTGTCATTAGGCATGTTTTTATCTACGGCAGACATTCAAAATGATCCTGCGATAAAAAGCCAGCAGTGGCAGCAGCAGAGAGAAAACACAAAGCTGAAGCCATGGCAATAAAAGCCGTTGGCTAATTTTACACCTGTGCTGCGGATGTTGCCAGGTGCGTGAGGTGCAGAGGAGGGGAAGAAGGAGGAGGAATGAGACAAGGTAAAAGTCCATAATTGGCCCGGCCAAAGTGGAAGCCAAGGCGCTGTTTAAATATTTAAGCTTTGGGCTTAAGAAAAGTGTCCTTGTTGTTATTAGTAGTCATTCTTCAAAGGGGAAAAACCCCATAAATAACTCATGGATATTGTCATTATAATATATATAATAAGTCGGAAAATAATTGGAGGGGACTTTGGAATATGATAGATATATATAATATACTAATATTCTGTTTTTTTCTATATATTCTGCTCCAAAACCAAATCCAACTCCCAACTATTGTCAAGCGGAAACTAGTGAGTTTCCTTTTTTAGATCGCAGCCCACACACAACAAGTGCCACATTCTCTCTCTCTTTGAATCCATCCATGGCCCCGATATAGCCCTGAGATATAGTTATAGCATCGAAACTATGCCACCGGGCGAATCTAAGCAAATTGCGTCGAGTAAGCCAGTGACACGCCAAGGCCGCCGCCCCAACAATTGTCAACTATTTGCCACAGAAATTCTTGGCCACCACCTTTTTTTTTTATTATTCTTTTTTTTTCAGTTTGGTGGGGCATGCCCAACCGTACTGTCTATATATCTATATCTACTCTATTTGCATACTATAAGGGATACATTTTTGATACATATTTGTGGGTGCTGTGCCTCTTTGTTGTCTATCTATCTGTATCTGAGTATCTATGTATCTGTGTAGCTGCATGCGGATCTGGGTTAGCAGCAAGGAACTGACAAAATTTCGCAATTGGCAAATGCCGAAGCAAGAATGAGGAGATGGTATAAATCGTGGTTCTAATCGGGCAACAGACAAGGCCAGAAGACTAGAGAATGGGCTAAATGTGAATAATATGGTAATGACCGATAAATTGATTATTCCTGGGAAAATCTGCATTGGAAATGGAAAAAAATATGATTGTGCAAGTCACTTAACTTCTGAATCAATCAATTTCAAGAAGGAATAAGGGTTATTACCTTACTTGTTTCCTTTTTTTTGTGGGATTTTAAAGTAAAATTTTTACCAAGATTTATCTTTCATAGAAATCAACTAATTTAAGTAAAGGGTATCCCTTTTTTGCTTGATAATTATAAGCCTTACAGATACTAATTAAATATACTGTCGCTCATTTCCTTCCCGCTCTTCTAGCTACTTTAATGAATGGTTAGGACTCCTCTTGTGTTTGCTTGTAATCTATATAGATAGCTGCGTACTAAGTGCTCTTCCATTCACTTTGCATAATGAATTTTAGAGCCGCAAAATCGAAAATTTCCCCCGTCTACTGACGTGTTGCCACGCAATTATATCGGCCGAACAATAATAATGTAGATATAGTACTTTCTCGGGTGTGCGACAATTTTCGGGGGTCACAGCTGGCCGGGATTACACGATACGATATCTAGTTGTGTCTACTGACTGACTCACCCGGCTAAACTTGGCCCGTGACGAGCTCTTGTCCTTCATCTCGAACTCGCTATCGCTATCGACGCCCACGCCGGGATGATGGTGCTGGATGCTGCCGGGATGGTGGCCAACTAGAGCGCAGTCCTCGATACCGGAGCGCTGCAGCTTGTTGCGATACTTGCGCATATCATGTTTGGCCGGATGGCTGTAGTCCCGTGGATCCCGGATTAGGCCAAGCTCGTTGGCCTCGTCGTTGAATTCCCCCGAGCTGAACTCGGCCTCCTCGTCCTCGTCGGAATACTCGGCAACGCGATCTGCGGAATGATATTATCACATGAGTACTTTCTTATGTACCACTTTTCTTTTAAGGGATAAGTAATGGATACGATAAGTATTCGTAGCACTGAATAAAAGTAAGCTGAACGCTTTTTGCGTTGTTCGTTATTAACTGTCTTCGGTTTATGGCCAGTTTTTTTTGTTTTAACAATCCAAAGGGGTTAACTGTCTTGTTTTTACAGTACTTAGTAGGTTTCTTTGTTATATATCTGATTTAAATCGTTTTTAAGAGTGATATATTTATTTTGATTAAGTAGAAAATAAAACGAATATTTTCTATTTCTTATTTAGATAGTTATAAGTGTACAGAGATCACTGAATAATATAATTTGATATATTTAATTTATAAACGTATTATTTATATAAAATATAACCATTAAAAAACCGATTTTCTTTGGAAATGGTTTTAAAAACTGATCAATGTGGTACAAATAATTAAATATTTTAAAAGTTTATTACTTTTATTCACTTTATATTTGGTCCACGTTTGTTATATTTTCACATTCACTCGTTTATAGGGTTTTAATTCTACGGTTTTCGACTTTAAACCGTTTGTTTTTGTACAAACTAAATCTGATGAAAGCCTAAAAAACACACCGCTATTTTGTTGTTGATGTTTTTGCTCGGTTAATTAATCACAGATAGCAACGGTTGACTGTCTCCTTAACTGTTGTTGCTGCTTTTGTTTCAACTACGCCTGATTTATCGGCTCATCTCCCGTATTATTATTATTTCGCTTTCTTTCTTTCGTTTACTAGCCGCCTCTTCTTCGCCGCGTGTCGTATGTGTGAGTCGCTTAGCTCTTGTTGGGGAAATGAATGAATTGCTCGGTGCCCCACACGTTTTGTGTACTTGCGGTGCACAGTGGGCCAAAAGGGCAAAAAACAAAGGAAAATTTTACCAAAGAGTTCGATTAAACTGAATCAAGATTTTTGTATCTTTGCAACTTAACATTGATTGTAAAGAATAGTAATTGTAAAATTTATACAAGATAATATGAAATTAACTTTTGTTTAACTAACAACATTTTTCACCATTTGTTCACCTTGAACCTAAATAATAAAATATTATTTGTCTATTTTCTGCCTCAGCCGCTATAGACGCCCCACTGTGCCTTAATTAAAAGAGAGAGTGGGCAAAGAGCGGGTTGAGAGTGGGAGAGAGCCAAAGCCCCAACGACACCTGCCAGAGAGGTGAGCAAGTGAGCGAGCGCATGGAGAGAGGCGATGAGCTGCTTGCGCACACACTGAAATTACTCAAATCAATATGAGCAATTGAAGGGGGGACAAGTAAACGTGCACCTCGATATATTTCATTATATCTGCACCCACACACGCACACGTTATCTACATGTGGCTCTCGGTGCGATGTTACTAAACAAGTGTCAAAAGCTCACAGGCATGGGAACTGCTCATTAAAGCTATTTTTACGCCCCGATTCGGGCAATTGAACTGCGCCGCCGAGAGGGGCTGTAAATGCGAAGGGAAGGGGAAGGGGAAGGGTGTAAAGTGCGAGGGAAGGGTAAACGAGAGGTGCTTCCCAAATGGGATTTACTTATGGGCGCCGGCCTTTCGCCACCCACTCATCGATTACACACATAAGGTATTAGGTTATTGAATACGAATTCACTTGATTTTTGTGCTCTTGGAATTCGAATCGAGAATTATTTGTTTATTTTCTGGGTGATCGCGTGCTTTAATTCTTAAGAATTTAATAATTTCACTTTAGGAATTCTTAATAGCCAAATACCTAAAGTATCATAAACTAGTTCTAAGTACATCCATATCTGTTGATTTATACATATATGTATTATATATATTAATTATATTATATATTATATACTATATAATCTAGAGATACTAAAAAAAAAGGTAAAGATCAAAAACCTTTGAATAGATCCTGGTCGTGTGAACCAGTTCTCGGGAATACGGGGCACACATGCGTTCATATCGAACAATTACATTGTTCTGCTGTGATAAGATTTGTGTCATCGCATTCTGTTGTCACTTGTTGCACTCAGTTTCCCATTCCCAGTCCCATTCCACTTCAAATCTACTTCATTTTCGAACAAAAACAACCGGCTACTACTTCCACTCCAGTTTTCAGTCCATTTCAATTCCGAGTCTCAACTGTTTCCAGTACCCAGTACTTTGAAGTTACGGGGTATTACGGTACTCTAGCAAAAAAAGTACCTTCAATACTTTAAAGTTATTGTGTACTTTTTATAGTCTTTAGTCAAAACAAATCTTATCGAGTTGCTTTTTTATTAGAGTCCCCCCCAAGGCACCCGATAAAATGAGCTCAGCTCTGACGTTTTAAAAAATATATCGTTCTATATCCAAGACCATGTGTACGCAAACTCCTTATCTACCTATATAATAAAATTTATTTTGATAGGATACTAGGAAGGGGAAGTTTTCTTGGGTTATCTTTTTAAATTGTAAAAGTTATAGATTAAATTAAATTCCTCAAAAAAAATTTAATTTTGATTAACTTAATCGAGATATTATTTCTGAATAGTAGGTATCTCCGCTTCGAGGCATTGAAGCACATTTAATATCTTTCGCTACTTGCTTTGTTTGTTTATTTGCTCGCATGTTTTGCCGTCGTTATCATTTAGCCAACGGAATTCACCGGCCGGTTTCTGTAGCCTCTAGTCTGTGTCTGTTGTCTGCTTTTCTTTCTTTTTCTCTCCCTCTTTTGGGAGAAGGGGTAGGTGGTGTCAGTGGGTGTTGGTGGGTGTCAGTGGAAGCGGTACGTCGCCGGTACGGTCTCTCCTCAACTCGTATCTTTGGATCCATCGCGTGCTGGGCAGTACAAGCGGATGAGTTATACTCCGGGGACTTGAATGTGGGTGCAGAGCAAACTCCGGTTAAGTGTAACTTTTGACAGCCTCGAAGCTGATTAAAAAGTGGCCAGAAAAAGGTAAACACAACGCCAACGGAGAAGGGAGGTATAATGGAGTGCCTGGGAAAATGTACTGGCAGCTATGATTAATTGGAGGCAAAGCAGAAGCTGCATTCTAGCTTATTGACCATTATTTCTTGCCCCCATTCATCTTATTTCCTCTTTGCGTGCTGTCTTCGAAAAAACCAGAAGAGAAACCATTAAAGAAAACTATAATAGATGTAATCGACTATAAAATATCCATTACTTTGCCAGAATTTATGAAAGGAACTGTGAAAAGTGTTTAAAACTTTGAATCAATGCCTTAAAAGTTTTAATCTTCAAATACAATCTCAATGTGCGTCCAAAACGTATGTTCTTTGTTGCTGCAAGCTCTCGATCTCGGCTTTTAATCATTTTTGCCATCTGTCTGGCACCAAATAATTAGTGACATTGATTTTACAAATTTCCCAGGATTGCCGAACGCCAAATTCTCGGCTAACATAACCGAAAGAGCATCGCTTTACTTGGTACTAAAAGAATAAAATATTTCCCATGTGAGAATCCAACTCGACTGCTTTTATATTGTTTAACTTCTTTGCTGCAATTACGCAGACAAGTTAATGATGTCTCCCCGGCATTGTTTTCCTTTTAACCCGTCACTCAACTCCGGTCTATTCCTTTATAATTGCATGCAATTCGTAAACACCTTAATAACCGTCTACCCGTCGTCTCGGGACACCATTGTCTGCTCTTCCAGGAAGGCAAGTATATATATATCACACACGCTTCTTTCTCATTATGGTCCAAGGAATTTCCACGAAAAGTGCTTTTCCCAAGAGCAAGGAAGCTAGAAAGCATGTAAACAAAGCGAGAGGGGGAGGGCATAATAATATCAGACAAAGTGTTGCCCAAAGCAACGGAAGATGTGTCATGGGCGAGGCCCACAACTCACAGCACACAGTTCACCTCAGCCTCCTCGCAGGCAGCGGCACGGTCATCCCACGCTCGGCTGGTGCCACGCTGCGTATGAGTAATGAAAACCGTACTGAAAAGCGACGAGCGACATTGATTTAGTGCCTACCTACCGCTCGCCATCATATCCATGCGGGAGGTCAGATAAACCACAAGCAACAGCAACAGCTGTATGCCCGGCAACAGCGGAGAAAATTTGATTCGAAAAATCGATTTGAAGCAATTTTTGCAATATATTTCACTCGAAATAAACTTTATTTAGGGATCACCAATTGAGTCAATTAAGGAGAATATTAGTTGCAATTTCATAAAATATGTTCAAATTGTTAGATTTTTATGAAATAATAGAACTTTAACAGCGTTCTAATAAATAGGCATCGATTTGGAGCAATTTTTGCGATAATTTTACTCGAAATATCTCTTTTTGGGGATCATCACACACAATATATGTAATTTTCACTTAAATAATTATCATATAAAAGAGAGTATTAGATAAAATTTTATAAAATATGTTCAATTTGTAGGAATTTTATAATGAAATAATAGAACTATAACAGTGTTCTAATAAATATCCATCGATTTGGAGCAATTTTTGCGATACTTTTACTCGAAATAATCTCTATTTAGGGATCATTAATTGGGACATCACACAAGAGATGTAATTTTCACTTAATTATCATATCGAGAAAAATATAAGATGAAATTTCATAAAATATGTTCAATTTGTTGAATTTTTTATAATGAAGTAATGGAACTATAACAGCGTTCTAATAAATAGCCATAATTTATCAAAGATAACTTGTCTATATAAATATATGAAAATAAACAAGCCATGGCTAAGGAAATACTCTATATACTATATTCCCTTGAACCAACGATAAAGAGCCGGGTAAACAGCAAGACAAGAGCCATAGAAAACTGGCACAAAAAGGCAATACATTGGTTTGACCTTGGCCAGCACACGAATCTTGTCATTAGATGACAGCCGATGGACGGATAGAGGTAGAGGTGCCGGAGGTCCGGAGGCTGGATGGCGATGATAAAAGGGGGGGAAGAGAATAGCAACAGCTAGTGGAAGTGAACAATGTGGATACTCTCTCGACATAATTCACGCATTTTGCCATTAACCACTCGATGGTTTGGGTAAGGCAACAAAAAGCTATATAAGGGGGACGAGCACTCACTACAGAATATACTATATAGAAATATATATACATATATATATAGGGGTGGCTCTGGTCGGTCATTAGAGGTGCAGAACATCCTGCCTGTCTGTCAGTCGCCTCTGCTCTGGTCTCCTCCACAGCGCCAGTTCTTCGCAGCGTTTATCTCTGGCACTCAAGGACAAATGACTTAATTCCTGTCGTTGCGGCAACGGCAACGGCAACAAAAAAAAAAAAAAGCTGTCGGAGCTGTCATCAGCAGGAGCTTCACAAGTACAACAAGAAGACGAGAATAAGAGCAGGAGGAGATGCTGGAGGATCCTGCAGCCGCAGGCCAAGCAGGACGTGGGCGTGGCTTTATTCGCTACATAAATTATAATACCTTAATCGAAGTTAAGGAAAAAACAGATGGGTTCATGGAATGAGACATTTTATGATTGATTCGTTTTTTGGTACAAGAAAACCTATTTGTGGAAGGCCTTAATTAGGGGAAAGGTTTTAGGACATTTTAATATAATGCAAACAGAGAATGTAGAGGATTATAGGATGTATATATTTATAGCACATTAAATGCATTTTCCTGTAATTTCTAATACCTTAAATTCATCTGTTTGAATTCATATTTTAAATAGTACCTTTTGAAACCTTTAAGAGGATAATCACCTTTTCCATTATATGCATTTTTCTGTAATCTTTAACACGTACAATTTATCTGTTTAAATTCCTATTTTTAAAAGTCTCTTTTTGAAACCTTTAAAAGGTTAATCCCCTTCAGGTTAATACCTATGACCAAAACCTCTCTGTGTGTGGCTGCCATTAAACATTTAAGCGTACTTATGCATATTCATTGAAGTGATTTCTTTTAATCCTTTCCAATTTGCAGAAACTAGGGAAACTACACAGGCCTCTTGTTTTTTTTTTTACTTTACAGCTTATGACCATGGAAAATTCATCAGCTCAACACGGCGCACGGCGCTTAAAAGTCCCACCCACAAACAAGTGGCGCTGCCTTGCCAAAGGAGCGTCCTGCGACTGTTAATGCCTGACTCGGCCCGGTACCTGCGGGCATGGATGCAAACGGGTGCGGGCACGAGGTCGGGTTTGCGTTTGCGTTTCGGAGTGGAATTGGGCGAAACATATTCAACAAGCAAACCAGGCTTGCCTCTAGGCCCCCCCACGCACACAGAGAGAAAGAAGTGCTAGGATATATCCTGAATTATTCGGTAATTAAGAGCAGAAATTCCATAAATTACAGTTCTCCTATTAATTATTTGAATTTTTCTATACAAAAAATTCCCCAAAATACACCTCATATTTTGCTTTGTGCAAGCAAACTACTAAAACCAGAACGGAATGCCATCCAGCAGAGTTTTTGGAGGCCAGACCACCACCGCATAAAGAGAAAATCAATACACCAAATTGAGGTTGAGGCAAAAAGGTTTTCCTCGCTTTTCCCCCTGCTCTCGGTTCTGCTTTTGAATTCCATTTTTGCAAATTAGAAAGCGAGACCCAAAGTAATTTAACAGAGCTGTCTGTGTCTGCACGCTCCGCCTGTCCATGTCCTCCTCCTGCTGCTCCTACTCCTCCTCCTCTTCCTCCTACAGTCCCTATATACATATAGGTTCATTTAGCTCCGGGTTCAAGTGCCTGACCCTCACACTATTCAGAACTGGGCCTGACACTGTCACTGCCACCAAATGGACTGAAATGGAGCCAAATTTCTGGGGCGCTGGCCCCTTGCCAACGAACTTCTGTGATGGCCACTAGTCACCCAAGTCCATCTCACTCATCCCTAAAAGTGGGTATATCCCTGGCTAATTCACGGGTGCGCCAAATGGGGCATAACTTATATATGGGAATGGGTTAAAATTTGGTAGAAACTAGAAATTGAAACGGAACAAATGCTGTTTTTAAAGAGAATAATTTTTGATATATTTTTTAAAGAACTTGAAAATGATTTAAATCTCCTATAAAAGGTTAAGAACCATAAAAAAACCCTACCAAATAATATAACCCATCTGAAAAGTGACCTAATGTGGGCTTCCTAGCTCCCTTCCCACCCCCTCTGAACCCTTAGAAACTACCAAGTTTTTGGTCGAAAAAGAAAAATCACGTCGCAGAGATTCAATTTTGCATGTCATACATATTTCATCAGCTCGGTTGGCTTGGAAGCCAGGTAAAGAAGGTAAAGAAGGTGGAAGCCGTGCAGCAATGGGTTTGACCTTTACCTTGGCCCTGACCGAGTGACGTGGCAGCAGTGCAAATCTCTGTGCCACAGCAACGGTAGCTCTGCTTTGCTCTGCTCTGACTGCCCTTTTCCATCCTCATCTTAAATTGCCACTCCTTGGCTTAAGCCCCCTTTCCCCAGCTACACCAGATGTTGCCAATGGGAAAAACCGCATGGTAAATGAGTTTCCTTCATTCGCTCAACGCTATTTTCATAATTGAATTTCCTCTCGCCGGCGCTCTTTTTTTTTTTTTTTTTGGTTCGCACGCTATTCTCTTGTCAAACAGAAATAGCTGAAAAATATAATTTCAATTAGATTGCCATGCCAGTGGGATGAGGAGAGGCCGGCCTCTGTTACCATGTGGGGGCTGCCTTTCGGTTGTAATAGTGGTGGTCATGGTGAAATTTCATGGCATAAATTCGAAAATGTGTGTGCGAGGGGGAATACTCTAGAGCTGTTGCTGCTGTTGACGTCACTCCTGACCACCACCATCCACGAGAATTGTTTCACAAGCAATTACCATAAACATCAGGCCCCAAATTGGGAGCATCATCTGATGTGCGGATGCCGGAGGGACAGCCACTCATCCGTCATGAAGTGGAGCAGCAGTAGCAGCAGCAGCAGCAGCCGGAGCATCATCACAGACACCTCTAATCTCCTGGCCCCCTCCACTTGAGCCATTAATTGACCCGTTTGCGTCATTAGCACTTCTCTAATCTGTACCGGGTCTTGGGACTGAGACTCGTGGGTCCAATTATTTGGTATTTTATGGATTTGGCAATAAATTCTTTAGCACTATTCAGGGTTCAGGGAGTGCTCATCGAAGTGGATACACAGGGGACAGCATTGTCAGCGGAAAAACCAAGACTATGAACCAGGATTGACCTTTGTTAAACATAGTTGGTTACAAGAAACTAAAGATTTTGTTTAAATTAAGTAAACTTAAATGGGTTAAGCTGTGTTTCATTCGTAAAACAAATAATAACATATTCCCTGATACTTCAGCTTCCTTAAGTTCACTTTCTTAACTTATTTTAAGTTCATAAACTATATTTTCTTTTGGTTCAAAGTTTTTCCCCTTTTTTTAGAACTCACCTGCCAGCAGGACGCTATTGTTGTTCTTATTGTCATGGTCAACTGGAATGGAGGACACACGCTCGGCCCTTAGGCAAGCGACCACTGTGCCTGGCCTGCCGTTCTTCCCGGAAGCCGTCAGCTCAATGATCATGTCCATGGACTTCTGGAGCACCGCATCCATGCGTATGATGCCCTCGGCCAGGGTCTTGTAGCCCAGAATGGTGCGTGATTTGTATTTCTTGCGGCGTTGCAGCAAAATAACCAGTCTGTAAATAGTTATAAATATATTATTTAGTAGATGTAACCACTTAATCCAATTTAATTAATTCCAAGAGTGTGAAACTAGAGCTTCAGTGGAGTGGAATCTCAGGACTCACCTATTGCCATCTCTCTTGATAAAGTGCGGATACTGTAGACTGAAGTGCAAATCCAGCTCGGTTTCCGTCAAGGGCACAGCCACACCCAGACCGCCCGCAGTGCCGGGTATTCCTCCTCCTGCTCCTCCTCCTCCTCCAGCTCCCCCAATTCCGGCTGCTAGCGGTGAATTGCCCTGCAGCGAGGCGGAGGAGGTCAATGCTGTGCCATTGATGGGAATCTCGTGGCTTCGCAGCGTTCGCTTGGAGCTTTGCATCTTCACGGCCAACGACAGTGAGGTGGTGTCACCGGGTAGTGGTGTTAATATGGACAGTCGTGTTATTGTCAGCGAGCAGAGTCTGAAAAAAGGGAGAGAGAAGGATTAGATTAATAACAAAATCAATATGATCAAAGGAGAAATATAAAAATAGGATTATTACAGATAATCCAAGGTAGAGTGGCATTAGTTTAAAGTAAGGATTAAGAAGATATTAACTATACTTAAGGTTTGGTTTAAGTCAAAGGTTTATCTTGAACCTAAATTACCTTGGACATAATTTAAAGTCTCAACACTTAACACACAAATTTTCACAATCTTAATTATATATATCATAAAAAGGACTATTCATTGGGAAATTCCCATTTAATGACTATCATATAGCGAATTTATGGGCTCCTTAATTTTTGTTACTGCATTTTGTATACATTGCACTTGGAAATAAAATTGGAAAATCTCATTAAAATGCATTTCCAATGCACTGAACAATCGATCGACGAAATCTAAGCAAGAAAACAATTTCACGCCAAAAGATTTTCGCCTTGGAAAGCGAAATGGAAATGGAAAGGAGAGGAAAATCAAAAGTCAAAATGCAATCAAGTAGAAAACAAAAGTTGTGTAATGGAAAACGAGAGAAAATAAAAATAAAGGAGGAAAACATATGCATGCCAAATGCTGAACAAAAATCGGAAAGGAAAAGACATTAAAATTATAAAGTTTTCTCTCTCTTTAGCTTTTCAATGGAAATTCTCGGTTTTTCTCTCGCGCGCACACTTTTTCCTCATGGCAAAAAGTCAGATGTAATGACCATTATAATCGCTTATAACTAAGCCATAAAGGAAATTGGATTTCAGTTTTCGCTGGACTCTTTTTTTGTTTCGTTTTTTGTTTTGTTTTTTTGCACTGTCACAAAGCGGCAAGGCGGCAACCCGCCGACAATGTAATGTTTCTTTTTTTTTTTTGGCAGTGCACAAGACAAAGTCCAGACTTTGCCGTTGGCCAGATATAAACGTCTATAGGGGGGTACGGGTATAAATAATTTATTTCCTGATTAATTTCTGCCTCGTAATGCCCCGCAGATTACGCTTACGCACTCCGAGGTCTCAAAAGCAGTCTCTTGTTGTTGGATTTGCTCACTCATCTGGGTGGGGAGCTGTGTGTTTTGGGAGCACGGGTGCATCATCGGACACAAGATATATATATATATATTCATACACAAGATATCCGGCTTGACGGAGTGTGAAAGATATGCAAATGTCCCGCTGGCGAAGCTCATGACCGGATGACTTGCCCTGCTGGACAATGGGCGAGAGCCACAATGGAGATGGAGATGGAGATGGGAGGCCTATGGGGTCGAAACTATAACCATATCCATTGATTGCCAGACAATGGCATCCGCTAATTGAATTCCACGGGGCCACCCATTACCGAGAGACACTGTAAACAATAATTATGACTTGGGAAAGAAATCTTCTGGAGAATCAAAGAGATTTTCAAAAATATATTTAAACATTTTACGAAAAGTTTTAATTGATTTCTTTTAATTTTGATTAGAACTAAGTTGGAATCTCTTCTTTAAATGCTTATATTTATATTTAAATATTTTTTTTTTAAATATTTTATTTTAATATTTGAGTATTTTATTTTATTATTTTAATATTTGATTTTAATATTTGAGTTTAATATTTTGTTTTAATATTTTATTTTACTATTTGATTTTAATATTTGATTTGAATATTTTATTTGAATATTTTATTTCAATATTTGATTTTAATATTTTATTTAAATATTTGATTTTAATATTTGTTTTAATATATTATTTCATTATTTTGTTTTCAGTGCATCTGCAAAATGAAAGCGCTTGGCCTGGAATGTTGCAGGGGCCAAGTTCGGTGTTCGTTGTCGCGCAATTAATTTCTTAATTAATAATTCAAAGCATTCGTTTCGCTGCTTCATGCAAATTTCATTGAAGGGAAGCTAAAGTGAAGGTGGGCTGTTTTCTGGGTGACAAGACGAGGACAGCGAAACAGAGCCAAGTTTACCCCATTTAACGACCTCTTTTTAATGATTTACATTGAGATAAATACAGATATTTTAAACTTATAAACACGAAATGTAGTTAATATTTTAAGAGGCCATTAACTTGTTAGCATCGGTTTGATAATAAAAATTTGAACACTTAAAAACCACATAAATACTAGGCCTGCTATATAGTTATTTATAGGTATATTTCCGTATTTGGTTACCGCTTCCCAAGTGTCATAAATAAATCATTAACTTTATATCACGTTCAACACACACACAGAATTTCAATTATATTCCCCAAGTGTGATCAGCATTGGGTATTGGTTCTTCGAGTGACTAACGATGTCATGACTGTCGCTTCTAATCGCTCAGATCAGTCACTCATAAAGATATATATATATATATATATTTGATGTAGATATATATGAGTATATCGACTCAATTTGATTTGCATGCACTTGACATCTTGCACGGCATGTTCCCATTGTTTGTTTAAAAATAATTTGACATTTTATTGTTGTTCTCGACTCGTGTGTATTTTTAAATACTTTGTAAAAGGCGAACAAAACAGAAATCGAGGGGCGCGTTTGGCTTGCTTGTTGATATATCTTGCATTATTCGACATTATTTGACATTATTCGATTTTTTTTGTATTGTGGCTTGACTCCTACAACGCATAATCGGTGGAAGTCACTTAGTGAGCTTTGAATAACAAAATCTACGCTTGTGGGTAAAGTTATATATGTTAGGATTAATTTTAAATTATATATTTTAAAAGTCAAGTATGCTTATTATTTGTACTATCTTGTTTAGGAGTTTCAGGAAAAAACCAAACATACAAAGGATTCTCTATTAATGTTTTAGTTTTCTTTGCAGGTTTCTACTTTTAAATCTTCGACCCAATTCTCAACTAAACTAATCTTTAACTCCTGTAAAAACCACTTAATTTTAATCTAAATCAAATTAAGGCTTTAAAAAATCTATAATTTTATGGCTTAAATTTATTCACTTCATCGATTTTCCACTGTAGTTGATATTTGTTTTCGTCTGGGCAATGTCATTGACTGGTCGCGAGTTGGAAGCAAACAATGCTTCGATTTCAGCTTTTTCAAATCGTTGGGTTTGTTTTTTCTTCTACCTTTTATTTTCTTTTTATAAGTATACGATTTTGGCATTACGTTTCTTGACCAATTTCTTGTTGTTGTTGTACCTTTTTTTTTGGTGATTGCTTTTCCTTTCAGACATTTTACCTTTTTTTGGTGGCGACTGAATTTGTTTCTTTTTGTTGTCTTGTGAGGTTCATGAATGACACACGTCGAATGCTGCCGGAAAGCATTTTCTTATATTTCTTATTTTTTGCTTTTATTCGCGTCTTTATCTCCCCAAGTGGCCTCTGCATCCATCTTTCTTCTGTTTTTTTCCCCCCCCAGTTCATTGTACTCGAATAATGTTTCCATTGTTGTGAAGGAGGCAGCCTCTCTTTTGATAAATGGTTACTGAGGTGGCGGCCATCGGCGGTATGAATTATGTTCCCCGGTTTGAGAGGCCAAAAGGCAGATATTCCTCTCTTCAGAAAACACCTTACCAAGTTACTAAGTTGTCTTAATTGGAAATCGGGGCAATTACCAGGTTTAAGCACTTGTTTGGGTTTGAATTACTTAATCAACAGCGGCGGCTATAAATAGTACAAATACTAGAGCGATAGGCGGGCAAGTGTACTTATAAATTGATAAGAAATAAAATTGATAAAGAAATCAAATTGCAACTCATTGAGAGAGAGTAAAAACAAGGCAAAATGAAAAGGCTGCATAATAAAAAAAATTGAGTAAGCAAAACGCTTAAATTCGAAATAAAAAGAGACTTGAATTTTCAAGGAGAAGAATGTCTCCGAAACTATGTCACTGTGGCACTAAGAATGAGATGGAGGCACCAGATATCTGTCTCGGATCACACAGCATTTCGCTGATCTCCGAGGGTCCCCCCAAGAGCTTCAATTATTGCTAAATATTTTGCTTGACATATTCGAGTGCTGGATTCCACAAAAAGGCAATTTATTTTGATGAATGAGTCGGCTTTGTTTCTTTATAGAGAAGAAAAACGGAGAGCAAAAATGTAGGATGAATTGGAAGCCTTTGTATTATTATACTTTCGAATTGAAACAGTTTATAATATGTTTTGTTTTAAGTTTAGATATTACAAAAGTCAGAAAACTGAACTAATTTTGCATACTTTTAACCAATTTAAAAGCTATGAAATCATTTCAAAATCTCTCTCTCTTTTGATGAAACAATTACAACTTCCCATTGTTTTTACCAAGCTAAAAGCTATGTCTCATGGCAAGCAAGTATGAAATCATTTCCAAAACCTATCTCTCTCTTAATGAAACCAAAACTTTTACTTAAATAAATCTGATTCACTTCAGAACAGAAAGCTAGGGAATTTTTAAGTGTGTCAACCTACAAGTCAACACCTATTTACTGCGATGCAGGCACCTTTGACATCAATTTCCAGCAATAAAACGACACTGGGCGCCAAAAAACAATTGCCTCAACATTGCGTGATCGCGTTTTAACTTCACTCAGCTCAGCACAGTGAGCTAATTTCTCGATTTCCCCCCGTACACGATGATTAGTGGTGTTTTGTAAGTCGGAGGCTGTGTTAACACCCCGGGAGAGAGATGGTCAGTTTGTTAACATGCTAATTTGCTGTTTTGTTTCCGCCGCTAACCGACTGACTGCTCATTACTATAGTTATAGTCGTGTAGGTACACTCGCGTGTGTCAGTTACTGTCCCCGGACCGATGTTATGTGTTATGATTCACCGCCAAGTCAGCGGGGGCTGACTGGCTGCTGGCTGCCTGGCTGCTGCTGCTCTATGCAAATTGCATTTCATTTCCTGCAGCGACAACGAGCCGTAGACAACAAAGACCGGAGCGACCACATGACAAAGAGAGAGAGACCAGACTTGCTCAAGGACGTCGTCATCCAAGTCAAGATGTGTCAAGCTGCGAAAGAACAGCTCGACAAATCAGCAAATCGTTGTCGTATCATAACTACAAGTGGTTAAACCTGTACGAGGGCCACGGGTCGAATGAGCGATACCCCCAATGAGACGTATGAGTGATATTGGAGATGTTAGTGATACTGGGCGTATGAGTGATTTTTTTAAGGGTTTGAAAATAGCAACCTTTATACAAATTCAATCTGTTTACAACATTAAAATGTATACCAGAAAACCTTTAACCCGTATGCCCTAAGCCCTAGGGTTTCTCTCTCTTTCCTACATTAAATTATATTCCAGGAAACCCCCAATTCCGTATACCCTAGACCCTTGGGTATCTCTCTCTCTCTCATCTAAACCCCTAATCCAGACACCAAGGACTGCCCCATCATCCGAGCTAGTTTATGTCATTTTGTCGCGACTTATGGACAACTTTTACGGTTTCATTTAAGCGTATTTTATTCGGTGTCCTTTATTATTACCATATCCATTTCCATTTCCATACCCATTTCCCTGCCCATTTCCCTTACCCGCCTGGGAGCTGTTTGGTTGAGTTTTGGCAAGGATTGCGTTTGCCAGCATGAGTCATGAACGCAGGACTGGTTAAATGAATTTAAGGCACGATACAGGGAAACCGGTTTTAACCGCCGGACGGGGCAAGTGGCAGTTGGGTTGGTGGGCGGACGACTCCGGGACGACGACTTGGGGCTCCTTGGGGGCGTTTAATTAGGGTGTTTCGAAAGTTTCCAGCCTAGGCATTACGCGGCGCCCGCCTGTCGCCTCGACTTGGCTTGGGTCATTGCATTATTGATCAACTGCAACATGACGAATGCGACTACTTATGCATGCCAACAACTAAACTATCGGGGAACTGGAGGAATGGGAACTCATGGCCAGGCAAGGGAATAGTCAACTCAAGGGAATGAAAGATCCGATCGTTTGCTTAGTTAATTTATGCGAGAATTACGCAGGCAATGACTGATAAACTGACAGAGTGACAGAGTGACAGAATGACAGAGCAACAGAGCAACTGAGGGGGAGACAATGCCCGGAAACGGACGGAGCCCAAACAATAGAAACCAAAGGCGGCCTGCAATTGAATTCGGAATGCTAAACGGGAATGTTTTTTTTTGTATTTTGGGGTCCGACTTTGGTAGAGCCAAAGCTCTAAACGCTGCCCATTCAAATTCTAATAACCGAATGTGTGGGGATTTTGGGGCAGTAACTAGGGATTGAGTTTGGACAATACCCTGGAGGGATGATGACAATGAAAATATTAATATAAATGAAATATAGTAGCTATGAAATGATAATGATATGATATGATATGATATGATATGATTATGATTTATAAAAGATAATATCATTATAAATTAATATCAACATGAATGGTAGTCTTTATAAAGCAGTTTTGATAGTCTGCTTTGGTCACTTTTTTAAATCTCGTTAGAATATGATTTTACTTGTTAAATTTATTAATACAACAAATTTATATCACTTTAAATTCGAAATTAATTTATAAAAATAAAAAAAAATATCACTTAATGCACTAAATAAATTAATAAAAATAACAAATATACCTTAGTGCACTAAATTAATTAATTAATATAAAAAAATATCCCTTAATGCACTAAATTAATTAATAAAATGTATTTATATCACTTTATTTTCTATTTATAAAAATTTTTTAGTATGTCCCTATTAAAATTAATATCACTTTAAATTCTAAATTAATAATAAAAATTTATTATTTGTAAATATTTATTTAGAATTACTTAAGACTCTAAATTAAATAATAAAAATAAAAAATATCCCCTAATGCACTAAATTAATTAATAAAAAGTATTTATATCACGTTATTTTCTATTTGTAACAATTTTACAGTAAGTTTTTATTGAAAATCTAATGTTTACTAAGCAACATTGTCTTTTTATAAAATTCTACAATATATTTAACTTTTTCAAGCAACTTTTACCAGTCTGCAGCTAAAATCCTACTGAAAATAAAGCTCCTTTTGTTTTTATGACTTGGTCCCACTTTTAAATTCTCAAAGAGTTTATAATTTTCCTCATTACTCTGGCAAGTTGATATTTTTTTAATTTTCCTTAATACATTGCTCAACATTTATACATATTATTAATTAATGATATTTACAACTCATTTATTAACGGCAAAAGCTTTTTAAAATTTTTACAATTCAAATCAAATGTTTATTACGCTATCCGATCAAGTTCATTAGCTGATTACCTAGCTTTTGTTGATTACTTATAAATTCCCTTTTGGCATTATTAATATAATAAAAATACTAGTTTACCCTTACAAATATAGGTATATATTTCATAATATCTCAAAGTAATATAAAATTATATCAGTTTATTGAACGAAAAGTTCAGTAACCCCTCTCTCGACACGCAGGGTATGAAAATCGATGTAACTAGCCTTCGTAATTTGCAGCAATTATCAACTAAATTGCACTTTACGTTTTCGTTCTCCAAGTAGAAGTAACAACAACAGCAACGTTGGAGGTGGGTGTGGTTCTTACCGGTTAAAAAAAAACCCCCTTTCCCACCAACCAACCTTAACCCATGGCTAACAGACGCGGGAAAAGGTCACTGCGGTTCATTCACTTCCAATTCACCAGGAGACACACGGTAAACTTATATGGTCTATCAATTATTGAGGAAATACAGAAATAGTTTAAGTGCCCACAGGCACCACCTTCTCCATTCTCCATTCTCCATTCTCCTCTCTCCATTGTACATTCTATATTTTTCCATTTTCCATTTTCTATTTTCTTGTTTTGGCCCTCTAATAAATATTGTAAACATCGATTGAATTCCAACAACAACGACGTCGGGGCAAGGAATGCAGTCGATGAGCCGTAATTATTTTCACAGCTTTTTTTGTTTTTGCTTTCCCGCCTGAATCATTCATGAGGTGCGGATAACGCTTTTGGCGCGGTAACTCTAAACCCTCGGAAAAAAGGGGGGCGGAAAAAAAAGGGGGCAAAATTCAACGCCACGCGAATGTAAGTTGACCTAGGACAGGTCACCGATTAAGGAATTGTAGTGCGAAACCGGGACTAGGCAGCAATATGATTTATTAGACATCTGATGCGATGTAAATTGCAGTTAACAAACAGGTTCAAGTGGAGATTAAATGTATTAATTAACATACAACACTTGTTGTTTATCATCAGCGATAAATATATTCAATTGTTCAGTAAACATATAGTGGCTTCTCTCACACTCCATTAATTGAACAATGAATGTACTTATATTATTTAAGTTAGGTAATAAAAGTGTGAATAATAAGTGTAAATAATAAAAGTGTAACTAATAAAATAGTAAGTAATAAAAGTGTTAGTAATAAAAGTCTTTGTATTTTTATGGATACTCTCAAAAAGGCAGCTCTTGCTTGAGATATTTTTCCATTATAGGGTAACTCCTGCACATCCTCCTGTGGTTTTCCCACTCTTAATTGAAAACCAACAGTTTGGGTAATTAACAATTTTCAGCATGACCAATTTTTTGGCCGCTGAGCCATGAGGAAGTTCATCGTTAACCTGCAGATTTCCTGCAGTTTTTCTCAGCTTTATGGCTGGTGAAATAATTGGCTCTAACTTGACGATTTCACCAAAACACTTACTCATTATCTTGTTTGCTAATTCGAGTACTCTTTACTGTATTTTTTACTTTTTTTTATTTTTTGGGTGCTTTGCACTTGAGGCTTAATTGGTTAGGTTATGACGTGGCCTTTATGAGGTAATTAGCTGACATATAACACCATCTATATGGCTTTGTGTGTGGGTGCTTCATGAGCTTCCAGTTCACAAAATTCGCAACATCTATAGATGATGACTCAGTAGAGCGAGGGCTTTATTGTTCATTTAAAAAAAAATTTGTTTTTTTTTTCATATGTTTCTCGTTTTAAATATTTTTGCGCTCTGCTTTCGGTTCCAATTGAGCGGGCGCCGCCTCTCAGCAATCGTGTGACATCTACCTATTATTATTTATTGTTTTTATTTATTTGAACATATTCCAAGTCGACGCACAATTCGTTAATGACCCATATATCGTATGACCCGCTCTCGTCGGTGTGTCTCAGCCACAACTCGATTTTATTTCAAGATTTTTTCATGATTTTTTCTTTATTTTTTCTCGATTTTCCCTTAGTCCTCCTCTGAGCACTGCTGCGGCTTCGACTTCATGGTTAGAAAAGCAATTTGCCACTGCCACTCGATTGATTGCATAAGGTATTGATGCCATAAGCCGCTCCAAGCGTTCGCATCCATCACAAGCAGACGCCGTCGAAGGGGGGAGAGAGGGGAGAGAGAGTCCTTCGAAAGGGTTTAAGCCCTACATAAGACACTGAGGATGAGCTTTTTATGCCAAAAATAGCCATCCTTAAGTTGTTCAAAGGGTTTAAGAACATACAAGACTGCAATATACAGACATTTATACAAAAAGTAATCAAGTATTTTGGTATTTTGTGGTCAATTCTTAGAAATATAATGTAAATTTTATTGGATTCTTAGGTGAGGGGAGTATGGGAGTCCTTCAAAACGGTTTAAGCCATATGTAAGACACAAAGGTGAGCTTTTTTGTACCAAAAATAACCATATATTAGTTATTTATACAAAAAGCAAGCAAGTATTTTGGTATTTTGTGGCAAATTCTTAGAAATATAATGCAAATTTTATTGGATTCTTAAGTGAGGGGAGTATGGGAGTCTTTCAAAACGGTTTAAGCCATATGTAAGACACAAAGATAAGCTTTTTTGTACCAAAAATAACTCTATATAAGCTTTAAAAGGGTTTAACTACATTTTAATACAAAAAGTAACCAAATATTTCTCTTATTTTGTAACAAATTCGTAGAAATATAATGCGAATTTCTTTGTAGTTCTTCTTGGAATTCTTATAACAATCTTAAACTTTTTAGTATTTTATTTAACCTTATACTTTATTCATCAAATCAAACGTTTAGCCCAACAATTCCATATTTCAACATCTTAAACAGGGCCAAAGTGTGTCAAGATACTTAATAAACATTCAAGACAAATTTTATAATAAACTAAAATGTGCAATAAATTAAAAGCCGCCACGAGCCTGTCGCAAATTGTGTATATATTTTTTGATACGCCTAGTTAAAGTGTTATAAATAGGTATAAAATGTGCTCTGCCAACCTAAGAATTTCTGTTTAAAAAGCAAACAAAACATTGGGCTAATGGCACATTGGAAAACCCAAGAAAACGGACATAAATCCGTAGGAAAATGTAAGGTAAACAGTGGCTGGGGCGTGGCAGGAGTGACACTTTTCAAGAGTCAACATACAAAAAAAAGGGAGCCAACGGACACCACGTCGTGTTAATAGCCTTAGAAGCCGCACCCCAGAATCAAGAATCTTAAAGTGTTCGCCGCTGGAGAGAGTGTAAGGCAATCCAATAAAATTAACTAGCGACTGGCACTATCTCTGGTTGGGATTACGGACCCTTTGGACCCCTCCTCCCTCCCAGATCCGATAAAACCAAATTGGAAACAGCGTGTGGTCCGAGGTGCCCAGCAGGATCCACATAGAAGCCAACACAAAACATGGCAACACCTCCCAACCTCCCCTCGCTTGTTGTTTGTTAACCGCCCATCTCTCATTTTAATTGCATTTCCCCGGGGCCATACTTTAGTTTACAGTGCGTGGTGCAAGTGTAACAACATCAGGTAGAGGATAGCCCCTTTCTTCCTCTCTCTCTATCTCTGGTAATCAAATATTAAAGTATTTCCAAGCAGTTACAGTTTAATTTCAACACAACTTAATTGCCAGAGAACTTAATTGCTATTTAATAAGATGAACTTTCTATTTACTTTTAATATTCATTTAATAGAATAACCTTTTTTCTTTATTAATTTAATAAAATAACCCTTTTTTCCCCTCTTTCACCTTGGTTTGTGTTCAAATTTAAATGAATATATGTAAATATATATAGCTGTCTTCCCTCGAAACCCACTGTATAAACCATAAAAATGAAAATTATGATCTGTTAGATCGTGCTCTCGGACTTATGAATACTTTTCTTTTGTTTACAGTCACGATGAAATGTACGAGATAGATACAGACAGATTCAGATCTATATCTAGGCAACATGCCACAAGATATAAACAAAGAAAGCCTTTTTTTGTTTATTTCACTGCGGCGCTTGGGCCACAAAATGAAGAATTCCTTAGAAATATTAAATTTTTTAATTGCTCCGTTTTCGAAATATATATATAGATGTTTATTGAATTCCTCACCAACATTCTCTATTCAAAGGGGAAGTCATTGGTCGGTGAATATTTAGCAATTTAGATGAGTCAGATATTAAGGGAATATTCCCTTATATAGACTAGAGTGTTATCAGTTCTTTAACAAAATGAATGTTGGATATTAGACCTTAAATTACAGAGAATTTAGCTAAGCAATATACAAGAAATACCAAGATTTAACCTAGTAATTAACAGTTTAAAACATTCAAAGATGGATTTAACATGAATTACCAGCTTTAGCTGACTAACTTCCCTCTCTCGAAAGTGATTAAGACAACACAAAAGTTAGTATTTCGACTTGCAATTACAATTTCTCGTTAAAGAAGATTACGCAAATCGGTTTAAATACTTTGTTGCCTGTTGACGAAAGTCAGGCCAAAAGTAGCTCAGCTCCTACGCAGGAATAAAACTCGAGTAGAAGCCGAAACCGCAGGCAGCAGCCACAAGCCACAAGCCATCAGCCACCAGGCCACGCCCCTAAAAAACCACCCACAAGATCTGAGGGCCACAACCACAAACTGTGTCAAGTGACTCGCAGAGAAGCTGCTGCTACTTGCTACTTGCTACTGCTGCCCCCTGGCAAAGTTCAACATTGCCAAAGTTTTTATGTTAATACTGGTTCCATAAACTACTTTTCTCATATTTATTAACGAGAATCATCTCTCGGCCGGAATTCGTGTCAAGAGTCGGGGGCTCTTTTCACTGGCTGCCACTTAAAAAAATTCAAAAAGCTCGCTGCTCGCTCCGAATTCATAATTGTCGCACACAAAAATGGCAACACACAAATCGTTCAAAGTAAAAAAAAAATAAACCAAAAATATATACACACATCTAATGGAACCTTTCACTTTCCAATTGCTGTGGCTTTCTTCGAATGACTCACCCAAAAAACCACTTTTGCCGTTTTCCGGCACGAGACCAAAAAAAAAAAAAAACTCGTTAAAACCAATTCGTGGGGATTTGAGTGTTTGGATCGCTTAGATTGAGATCGAAAGACCCTCAAAGCGACAATCGATTTACACTTTCGGCTTAATCAATGTGTTTTTTTTTGTGTATTTGCATTCGTTTTTATTACCATTTTTGGGCTAACCACTCTGGTCAACATCCGATGGCAGGTATACGTAATACCAAAGAGTATGAATATAGTTTTATATACATAATAGCGATGGCTGTGAATGGGATTACCTCACACAGTGAATAGAGGTATTATTGTTATAAAGGGTTAATTGAGGATACATTTGTTGTGGAACTAAGATAAGCTGTCATAGCATGATATATATTTTTTAGAGCTAACTTTATCAGCCATTCAGTTAGATGTGTCGATTATCATGGGATACAATACAATATATATGAAAGCCTTTTGTTATCATGAGCACTCAATTAAGTATTTGTTGATTATAGATAGGAAAAAGATAAATTTCTTAAGATTTTTGAGGAAAACTGGGCAGATTCTAGAAGGCTGATAGGCAACTATGTATAAGAATTTAGATAGAAAGTAAGACCAGTGGCTAATTTAAATACAAATTTAAAAGGTTTAGTTACGAATTTTTAAAAAATCTATTTTTGTTTTTTATTTAAAAAATATAAAGGATGTGAGGAATACGAAATATAAAGGTTAAAAATAGCATTCCTTCATGTGTAAAACGAAGCCCGAAAACCGCCTCCATACGTTTCGACATTTTTCCTATCTTTAATAGCATTTTCCCGAAAATCTAATTTTTTAAACTTCCGGGTATCACTTCTACCAGTAATTTTTGATCGATTTGAACCAATTTGTAACTATAAGACCCCCTTAAACAAGCTACACATTTAAAATACATTCAACTAATAGGAAAATTTTAAGTAAAAACACCCCAAACTTTATAAAGTTTCCAATTAATTCCTAGTTTTATCCAAAACTCGCAGGCAACCTAACTAAAGTGCCTTATAAATGCAACGTTCCCTCACATCCAATCGATATTTTCACTTGGCTTCTATCTACATTAATGAAGAGGTTTGTTTAATAATTAAATAAACTCGGCTTTATCTAATCGGAGACACTACTATCGCCAGACCATCAATTGTCTTGCGCATAGAGGATAATAATTGTCCGATTAGATTGGTTACTCTTGTCCCCTTTTATATATATATGTATATATCGTGCTATTGTAGCAACTATTGTACTCTGCTGCTCTTGAACGGTTCTAAATCTTGGCCACATCTACCAGATGTATGTATCCCTTGGTATTTGTGCCAAAATGAAATGCTGGCTTTATATAGTGCACGTGGGAACAAAAGCTGGGAACCATGGCCATGAAAAGGCGAACACAATCAGAGGAAACCTCATTCAGGTTTAGAATAAAACTCCCAACTGTTTCACATATTCTCCCAGCCAGCTGGCCCCGCCAACGCCTTCTTTGGTTGCCACTGCTGGCTCCAGAGCTCCTTCCTGGACAACACCGACGTGTACTCTGTATATGCTAATAAATTGCACTTTTATGAACAGCTTTCGATGGGGAGACACTATCTGCAGCTGGCAGGCTAGTTGCTACAGCGAAACTTCTTTAAGTAGAAAAAGATATTAGGTTTGTGTGAAATATATAACCAAAAAAATCAAAAAAGGAAAAAGTTAGTTAAGAAATCTATTTAGAAATAAAATTTCATCTAACTTAAATTGTATTATTTCGTAAGTTCTTCTAGCTTCTTCTTAGTTTTAGCCAAAAGTTTTTCGAAACCCCTTGCAAACTTTGTTAGTTTCAACTCAAGTCGAGTGTCCACTGTACCTACTCCACTGTGCACATGCAGATCGCTGAACTGGAGAGCTGTAAGGGGGTGCGGACTTGAGCCCAGCTAACGATTTATGCAGCTGACATCCGCAGCTCGTTTGGCCTGTCTGCCTTTCGGCCAACATGCAGCTAGGGTTAGCGGGTAGCGGGCAGAGCGGAAGTCTCTTGGCCAACTTGCTCGTTGTTTGCAGTTTGTTGTTGTTGTTGCTCCCGTTCCTGGTCGTCGTCGTAGTCGTACTTGTCGTACTCGTGCCTGATGTTGTTGGAACTCCACTTGGGCGCAGGTTGCCGGGCGAGTCAACAAACTTGACGTTGACATGCCTGGACAATGTCGTGGTACGTCTCCACGTTTCCAACGTCTCGAACTTGGACGCGAGTGCAAACAAAAAAGGGGGGAAAAAATGGGGAAAATCCAGTGCAGGCTAGATGGATGAGTCAACGCTCGGTGAAAAGCTGGACAGGAGCCATCGTGGCAAGAACAACAGACAGTCTTTGTTGTTGAGGAAATGAATTTTTGCTTTGTTTGGATTCAAACTACCAACAGATTAGAGTTGGGATATAAAAAAAAAATTGATTTAAGGCAGTTCTTGGAGGTTTCTCCTAAGTCTTAACTTGCCTTTAATTTTCACTTATTTTAGTACCAAGAAAACACTGTCTGTCCAAGCTGCCTTAATCCCCACCTGACATGGTCTTATGGCTTGGCTACTGATGATGCTGTTGTACATTGAATTTAATTGACTTGCCTGCTGCACTTTTCCAATCCCCCTCCTCGACGACCCTAATGACCAGGAGATTCTTGCCAGCTGTGGGCATTAACACGCCACCAAGTCGAGATCGCGGCTAATGCGCTTAGAAGCGACGCTGGCGATGCCATCACATGGAGGCGGCGGAAAATCAGGCAGGCTGAATCTCTCCCCCATCTCCCCACCAGCTGCACTTTAGAGAATTTAGGTCGAGGCTCTGGGAGAGAAGGAAATTTCGTTTTGAAGGGGATTTGGGTCAGCGGAAATCGATTGGGTTTGGGTTTCAGCTTGGGTTTTATGGGTTCAATTTCGGTCTAGCCGCAAGTCCAGTACAATTTGAGAAACCCGAGTGCCACCGCTGACCACTTTCTTTTTCTCTTTCCATTCTTTTATACGCTTTGCCACAGTTTATGGGGGCATGATGGCTAGGGTTTATTTTCAAGCCCCGCCCACAAGACAATCTGCTCCCACACACAAACACACAAAGAAACACCTACGGATACCTTGGTGGCAACGGTCATGGCCAACGGGGACAGCTGCTGTTGATTCGTGGCCGGTAATCTATGTGATGCACAGATGGCAGCAGCAGGAGAAGCAGCAGCAGCAGCAGTAACAAACAAGTCATTAAAAGTGCAACCAGAATCAATTTAAAAAAAAACTTATAAGCATAAATTGGAGGGTATATATATATTTTCTATTATATATTTTATATAAAAAAAGTTTATATAGAATAAAAAGACTTTATACCTCACTTGACTTAACATTTCGGTAATATGTATAAACAATAAAAATGAAAAATACTGCAGACGAATAGCCAAAACGGAAAAGAATTCAATTTGTCAATCCCAAAGACTGATGCATGTGGCAGCAGATGCAGGCACAGCTTCAGATACACAGATACACAGATACACTTTCACGCGCTGAGAGATACATGTGATGCTGATGATGATGATGATGCTCTAGATATTGTTTTGGGTTCGTGCAAAATAAGAGAACGAAAACCAAAAAAAAAAAAGTTCAAGGCTGGTATGTTTCGTGGGCACCACGCGCTACGTTGAAAAAAGGCAAGAAAAAAAATATTCAGCCAACTGCTGTCGCTTGTCGCGATATAAATTCTACTTATAGATACAGATACAAGAAAGCCCCCCGCCCCTCACCCGGCTAACCATGAACAGCTGGTGCGATCGGCAGTCGCAGATACAAATTGGATCTGGGAAATATGTCACCGACCGGCGGCTATTTTCGTTTGGCTCTAAATTCATTTCTAGCAAAAAAACATTGGCGCAGTTTATAAATTACACGAAAATGATGAGGAAAAACAGCTTAGATTGTTTATCAAAAAATATATCGGCAAGCTGTTTTCGCATTTATTTATAAACACAACGAGAGCTCCTAAAAGCTTAAAAATAACCAGGAACCAGAAATGAGTCCCAAAAAAAAAGAGTCACCTAATGGAGTCTCATAAACCATCAATCAATGCCTCACTTCCTGGCTGCAGACTCACTAAAAAAACAAAAAATAAAGTGAAAATTTCTTGTTGTAAAAATAAATTGAAGCAAACCAACAACAACACAAAAATAACAAATTAACCAAACCGAACCTATCCCAAGTGCACTTTTATTGCGTACGCTGGCGGTTTGCCTGCGCAGCTAAATGAATTATTTTGTAAATGGCCGGAAAATGCATTTCAATTTTCACAGGTAAACGCAGAAAGAAATTTTATCAAACAGCGATAAGCGAGGGGATTAAAGAGCGGACTGGTTACATTTATGATTTGTTTGATTTTCCCTGAAAAAGAATATAGTGTGGGAAATACTTCTTGTGATAAGCAAAAGTCAGAGTTAAGACACAATCTTCTTATAAAAATGTACCAAGATAAAGGTTTCGAAATCGTATTTAGTAATTTTTGAAATATATATCTTTAAAGAGAGAGTAAATCCATAAAAATCTGAAGCAGGCTTGTCTATGCTAAAGTTCAAATAAAAAATTAATGGAGCTACATATCTTTCAAATTATATTTTAAAGCATTTCTCTTGTTTTCTTGTTTTCCGAATCAAAAAACATTTATATTTTCAAACATTATCAACATAAACATTAAGGTTTAAGCTGGCTTTCAATAAGAAATATCTAAATAGCAGCACTTGTGCCCCATAATAAATGGTAAATAAGATAAAAGCAAAACAGACACCAAGCTAAATTAGCTTTGCCTCCCTCCTTGGCATCATCAAATTGTTAATCAGAATGGAAAAAGTTTCATTTACTCACAACAAATGAACAGCGAAGCTCTTTTCTAAGCATCTTTTCCCAGCGAATCAGACAAATTAAAACGAGACACAAACGAGAGAGAGCAAACTTCTTCAAGGATAATTTGCTACGCCTCGAACTTGAATGCATTTCCAGACCCTGACTTTGGCCTTTTCTCTGATTTGATGCGAGTTTGATTGCCAGCAGGAGGAGGAGCAGAGAGATTAGGGTCTGTATGAGTCAGACGGGGTCAGACTTGGAGAGCAGACGGGACACGTCCGGCTGGCAAATGTCAGAATCGTTGGCCAACCGCAAGGAAAACTTGCGCTAATGCCGCGTGAGCCCTAATCAAAGTCTGGATATGCTCTACGTGCCGCATTTGGGGCGCAGATAAAATCAACATAAAGATACAATTTGCCCAGCCAGAGGAAAATATGGGAAATAGGAAATGAGCTGCCTGCTGACGACACAAAAAAAAATAAATTAAATTTCCTTTCAGCTGCAATTAGACAAAATGACATTCTTAATTAGCCAAGGGGAAAATATGGTCTTTACTGTCTTGGGAACGGGTGAAAGTATTTCCTCCTCAGAAGAGTTCAAAGTTGGTGACTGAAAAATTCCCAATTTCGCTTGCTTAGCTTCAGTTTCTAATTATAAGCCAGCCAAGCAAGCGGGCGCATAATTATAAACAAACAAAGCGAAAGCAAAACAAAACGACGATGGAAAACTCAAACCCAAACTCAAAATGTATCCCCAAAGATAAAACAGAGTCGAGCAGCTCGTCGCTCGTCCCCTCTTCTTCTCCTTCAGCGGTTTATGACCTTTCAGCAAACAAAAAATAGGTGTGAGGAGCGATGAAAAAAAATAAGACGATGCCGGAGGAGCCCATTTGGCCTTGGCCATCAAATATTTAGTAAATACTTTTGCAGCGGCTGCTGTTGAGACCTCCAAACAGGGAGAAATTTATTATTATTTATAAAAGAATATACAAATTGTATATATTGTTCAACTTTTTATGCCAAAGCCTTTAACTACTTCAATTTTAATTCTTCTTCTGTCTACTTTACCAGCTTATCGCTTTTGAGAGCTCTTAAAATACACAAAAGCGATTAAAAAACCTGGCAAAAACTGCGCCTAATTTCTAATTTCTGCGACGCAATGGGGAGGAGTCTGTCCCAATTATAGATTAATCTTTGTCCGGAGTCAACACCATCGGTCTGACTCACCGCCGGCATGCAAATAAGCCGGCGAACTCTTATCAGCCGGGCCAGAAGAGCAGCAGAAGAAACCCGGAGAATAACGACCCACCATTCGGACATTACTCATCTCGTTCGGGGTTACTGGGACAAAGGCATGACACAAGACGTGTGGAATGGAAGAAAGTAGCAACAGCAGCAGCAGCAGCAAAAAGCAAACAAGTTTATTTGCAAAAAGATCGCCGTCAAAAGATAACGACTAGAAAATATTTTAGCCAAAGATTGCACAAAAAAAAAGAAACATTTCTAGAATTTATGAATGAATATTGAGGGGGAAGAAATTTGGGGAAATAAAATTTAAGGGGCTTGAAATTCTAGCAACAAAAGTAGAAATATTCGAATGAAAGTTTCATATTGTAAATTATTTTTTAAAGCTATTTTGTATATATTTAATTTGCCATAGAGTTATTTTTTCAGCCGGACATCGATTAGGATTCATCATTTCTTACATTCATTACGAAATTCCCGGTGAGCTTGAGTTACATTTTTAAAAGCAGCTTTCCCACTCATAAAGGGAATTACGAACTCCAAGAAATATGGGTCTGTCGCAATCTTCTAGGTATACATATGTATTTCATTCTGACTTTAAGCCCCGACGTCTTATCGCTAACATCATTATATTGGGTTAGGTTGGGCTTAAGGCTATGCCAGATTTGTTATCATTTCATTTTCGACTTTGATTTGTTTACACACTATTTAGTGAGAGGGGTCAAGAGCATAACACTATATTTAATCTATTTATTTCACACTTTTCAGATTAAACATACGTTTTAGTTTATGTTGCAGATTTTAGACAACAGTTTGAATAACACTTGAATCTTTTTCGAATTTGTGGTGCAGGCTTATAAATAAAAGTTTGCTTTACGTAAGACAATAGCAAAGCCTGTTAAGTAATACTTTCTTTGCTTATTTTTGTTAGCTTTAAATAGTAAGAAAATGAAAAAAAAAGTAAGCAAATTGGCAAGATAGCAATAAACTATAAACAAAAAAAATAAACGATCAAAATTGTGTAACCCTTAATATTCACATAATTAAGAGATTTTTGTATCTCTTTTATTATTTTACTTTTTACGCCTCCGAAAACCGTAGTTTTTAAAAACCTTTTTTATTGTCTTTTATAAGGTAGTAATACTTAAGTACCTTATACTATGACAAACAAGAACATCGGTTCCAAAGTCATGACATCTGGGCAAATATGAATACGTAATTATTATTTTTAATTCGTTTTTAACAAGGTTAAAGTGTGCAAAGTATATTGAACCTGAATTATCAAGTAATTTCGGTGTCAAATTATAAAGACATTTAAAATATGTGAAAGCTTTCTTTCTAAATTCTTAGACTCCCTTTCCCAACGAGCTGTTAAAGCTTATCTTCAGGATACACCACAGAAATACCTAAGAACCCTATTGATAATAATCTATGCTATGCAAAAATCGATTTTAAATCGATAAGCTATAAAAGTCTTTAGTGTTATCTGAATCACCAAATACTTTTATAGGGATTCTTTTGGACCCACAATTCCTCGGGGAAACTTATGAATAAAAGTCTGCTTTGCCAGTCGGTTAAATAACAGTTACCGCTCTTGCTTTTGTTGATTTTTTTTTTTTTTTATTGCTGTTTTGGTTGTCTATTTCGCTCGAAATAAAAATAGCAACGGTAAGAAAACAACAAGCGAAAAGAAAAAAAAAACAAATTGGCAGAAAGGCAACAGCAAACTGCGACGACTGCTTTGCCTTTGCTTTTGCCGTCCGAGTCGCCGCCGTTGCCGCCGTTATGTAAAATTTGTTTACACTCACCTTGGGATGCAATTGGGCGGCGTTCGGTCCACCTCCCAGGCGGCGAACAGCTTCATGGGCACCGGTTTCTGGCCATTGGCTCCGGCGATCCCACCTAAGGCCGCCGTTGCCGAGGATCCGCCAAAGTTGGTAACACCTCCTCCGCCGGCGCCGCCGCCACCGCCGCCTCCACCGCTGCCTGGCATATTGAGCGGTCCGCTGCCGGCGCCACTGGCGTTCCCGGTGCCGCTGATAACGGCGAATTTATCCACCAACTTGGACGACTTGTCGACCATCTTCATGGTGTGCTTGTGTTTGGGCTGTTTTGGGCTCGCTTTGTGGTTTCTTGTGGTTTAGCGAGCTGTGTTCTGTATCCACAACACTTGCAATTTAATGTTTATTTGTTTCTCTGGCAGCAAGCACATAGTTTTCCGATTGTTTCTGCCCTCACAAAATATGTGTACTTAATTTGACGAAATTTTCAAGTTTTCGAATTTTTGGTTCTCCGATCGAAAGGCCCGCCAATACAAATACAAGGGGCACACCTACAGATGCACGCACGCTGGGGAAGGGCGTGCCGCCGCCTTAAAAGTGAAGCAAAAAAACGGTACGTTGTGGTATACACAGAGAAAAACGCGAGGGGGCGGGCGGGTGTGGTAGAGTAGTTGTTGGGGCTGCTGCTGCTGCTGCTGCAACTGCAAAATTCACTCGCACACCGAATCAATATACGCGGCGAATCTGTTGCGGATTAGGGCTGCTCGGATTGGGGCTCGGGCTGCGAGCGGGCTCGGTTTCGGCTTCGGAGGCTGCTGCTTCTGCAGCCGAGTGGGTCGCGTCGAAACTGCCGCGATGGAACCGTCATGCTCCGGAGTAAAAGTGCGAATGTGGCGCTAAATCTCGCCCCAACGTTGGAGCTCTCTATTCCGCGCTCTTTTCTTCTCTATAGCTCGCCCGTTCGGGCCCCAACAACAATGTGTGTGCAAATGCTATGCGGACACACACATACACTTGATTTTCGCAAATCCCCTGCTGGCCGTGTGTGTGTGCGCGCGCATAAACAAAAAGAAAACGCCTCGAATTTCGGGAGTGTGAGCAAAACAACAACTCTCTCTTCGGCACTCGCGCGGTTTTTGGCGGGGTTAATTACTTTTGATCCGCTGAGGGTGCGGCAAATTTTGTTTACATTTGTAGCGTTTTTAATCAATTATTTATGGGGCTAAAACACGTTTTATTGGGCGAAATTGTTGAGGGGCAGCAACGCAGCTTCCGATTCTTTGTTGATAATATAAATATATCGATATTTTTTTCTAAAGATGATATATTTATATTTTTGTGTTCCCAAATATCGAAATTGCGATATTTGGTATTTTATATTTTTCGGTATTTCTTATCGAGACGAAGAACAACCTTTTCTAGAGTTCAATACCATACTTTCCAGCAGGAAAAATGTATGAAAAGTATTTCCACGAATAGTTAAATTCTTTAATAAATTTGAAACAAAATGCTAATAAGTATGTGTAAGAAATGTAAATACAAAGCTTCTTCATATTTTTTAATGCAATTTAAGCTCAAAAAAATAACAATAATAAAGCTTTCTTAACTGTTTTTTTTTAATTTTCTTTGAGCTTAATAATGGGAACAAAAACTTTAAAAAAATATACAAATTATGCTGTCGAAACAGCCTTTTCTTTTTATTGTGTGTTTATTATTATATTTCTGTAATTTTCATGTAAGTCCAAAAAGGCAATAGGTAACCGTTGTTTCCCCAAAAATCGATGCATCGCTTAACATCGATATCTACAAAAAGATCGAAAAACCCGCAACACAAAAGCGCGCCACAATATAAAATCTACCTATGGCTTCATGTTCTTAATTCATTCAGTGGACAATTATATAATAACTTACTCCAAATGTTTGGTTTATTAAAAAAAACATAAACATTCAAAAAAAAAATTAAATACACTGCCCATTTCCAGATCTGTAAACAATCCAACTAAGATATTGAATTGTAAATTAAGAGATCAATTCGATTTGTAAGTTTTCATATACATTGGCTTGGAGCTTATTTCGTGCAGAAAATAAACAAAAATTTAAAACATCGCTGTTCCAGAACGATTAAAGACGATAAAAAATCAAATACAAATATCCCTAATAACCCAATATTCACAAGTTATTTATTATTTTATCTTAATTTTATTATCTCCCAAACCAATTTGTTAAATAAATATTCCAAATAATGTAGTGCTTATAAAAATCGGTACATATTCTAAAGAAACATTTTTAGTATTAAGTTGTTGTTATATTCCTATACTAGCGGCACGGTCACACCAGTTATTTGTACAAAAAAACTCGGCTTTGTTTACGATTTTGTTTACCGGCAATTAAACGCACAATGGCCGATGCTTGGGACATAAAATCCTTAAAGACGAAGCGAAACACGCTCCGCGAGAAGCTGGAGAAGCGCAAAAAGGAGCGGATCGAGATACTCTCGGATATTCAGGAGGATCTCGCGAATCCCAAAAAGGAACTCGGTAGGCGTCGATGACAATGGCAACAAGTTGAAGCCCTAAAGTATTGCTCTGATACCATTACAGTTGAGGCCGACCTGGAGGTTCAGAAGGAAGTGCTGCAGTCGCTCAGTTCCTGCTCCCTGGCCCTGCCCATTGTGTCCACCCAAGTTGTAGAGAAGATTCCAGGCAGCACCCTGGAGATGGTCAACTTTATTCTGGGAAAACTGTCCAGTCGCGGTGCGATATGTATTCGGAATGTGACCATCGGTACGGAAACCGGCTGCGAAATCATCTCGGTGCAGCCGAAAGAGCTAAAGGAGATCCTGGACGACACCAACGACACGTGTCTACAAAGAGAAGAGGAGGCCAAGCGAAAGTGTGGGTCTTGTAGTGGTTAATTCCTTCTTAGCATGGTACGATTACGGGTTTACCTTCCCTTTTACAGTGGCCGATCTGGCGGAGAACGAGGATGAGGATCAGCCGCAGGAAAAGACTCCCAAGCTGGACACCAGTGCGACGCGCAAAGAATCCACCAGCCTGGACGCCCCCGACGACATCATGATGCTGCTCTCCATGCCCTCAACCCGCGAGAAGCAAAGCAAGCAGGTGGGCGAAGAGATATTGGAGCTGCTCACTAAGCCCACCGCCAAGGAGAGATCCGTGGCGGAGAAGTTCAAATCGCATGGCGGAGCGCAGGTCATGGAGTTCTGCTCCCATGGCACCAAGGTTGAGTGCCTCAAGGCTCAACAGGCCACCGCCGAGATGGCCGCAAAAAAAAAGCAAGAACGAAGGGACGAAAAAGACCTACGCACGGATGTGGAGGCAGGTACGAGCAGCAGCGGAAAGTTACCTAAATCTACGGAAGCCGGAACGGAGGATGGTGAGATCATCCCGGAGGTGATCGAGGTCGAGTCGCAGGAGTCTACCGACGGCAGTGATACCTCCGGCAGCGAAACGACGACGGACAAGTGCACCAAGCTTCACTTCAAGAAAATCATTCAGACGCACACGGACGAGTCGCTGGGGGATTGTAGCTTCCTCAACACCTGCTTTCACATGGCCACTTGCAAGTACGTTCACTACGAGGTGGACACCCTGCCACATATCAATACCAACAAGCCGACGGATGTCAAGACGAAACTAAGTCTCAAGCGCAGCGTCGACTCCAGCTGCACTTTGTATCCACCGCAATGGATTCAGTGTGACCTGCGCTTCTTGGACATGACCGTTTTGGGAAAGTTTGCGGTGGTGATGGCCGATCCGCCCTGGGATATCCATATGGAGCTGCCCTACGGCACAATGTCGGATGACGAAATGCGAGCATTGGGTGTGCCAGCTCTTCAGGACGACGGTCTGATCTTTCTCTGGGTCACAGGCAGAGCCATGGAGTTGGGCCGCGACTGCCTCAAGCTGTGGGGCTACGAGCGAGTGGACGAGCTCATTTGGGTAAAGACCAACCAGTTGCAACGGATTATACGTACGGGGCGAACTGGCCACTGGCTGAACCATGGCAAAGAGCACTGTCTGGTTGGCATGAAGGGCAATCCCACCAATCTAAACCGTGGCCTCGACTGCGACGTTATTGTGGCCGAGGTGCGGGCCACCTCGCACAAGCCGGACGAGATCTATGGCATTATTGAGCGCCTCAGTCCCGGCACCCGTAAAATTGAGCTATTCGGCCGGCCCCACAATATCCAACCCAACTGGATAACGCTGGGCAATCAATTGGATGGCATTCGGCTGGTGGATCCCGAGCTGATCACTCAATTCCAAAAGCGATATCCCGATGGCAATTGCATGTCCCCAGCCACGGCTAGTGCAGCGGCCATCAACGGGATTCAGAAGTAGAAACTAAGAAAAATACTATCTTGACAAGCTAGAGTCTTGTCCACAGACTCCGATCATATAAGATAAATTATTTTTATTAAAGACGTAACTAATTGTGTTTCATATACTGATCTATAGTTTCCCTTTTTTTTAACCAAATTAATATAGTTACTCCAGCGAAGTTTGCTATATGTAATCCACATACATAGACAGCTTTATTGCTCATAAGTTAAGGGGCTTTGCGCGTATTTACAAAAGTGCGATATCCACCGATTCGGCGATATTCTAAGTGTAGTCTTTAACATACATACGGGTTATAAAGGACCCAGACATGTACATATGTATGACAATCGGCTATGCACGCTTTCTGCGGTCTCGGTTACTCGATTATAATGGTAACAATAACTTATGAATTATCAGAGAATGAGTACATGGTTTAAGTTAGGGGAATACAATACAGAATAGAAATGCAACGTACACAACAATGTGTGCTCGACTGGCCAGCCGCTGTTCAGTGTCCTCGGGGTTAGCTGCTCCTCCTCCTACTTCAGATTCCTGGGCGTGCTCTTCACGAGTGTATTTACATGTCAGGAATATGAGAACATCGGCGCATGCATCCCATTTATCATTGTTTGCTTCGCGTTTCGTGACAATAAATTTGGATTTACAGTAGCAAGCATAATGGTAATCTATAAGTTTACATAAATTTAATAAACATTAACGCGTCTGTAAGTGCAGTTTATCCTTTTAGCGGGAGTGCCCGCTAACCGAACTGATGGTCTTTAGCACAAGGAATCCCAGCATTGTGGCCGCTGCTACGCCCAGTCCGGCCTTCCACCACAGTCTGGGGTCATCTGTCATGAGGCCGAATTGCCTCAAGTGGCTGCGGATCAGCAAGTGGAAGAGAAAATATCGAGTTAGATAAGGTTGAAAGCAGAGGAAACAATTCATATTGTTAAGGGTAAGACTAAAGACTGCCGGCACACCACGTTAATCAAGCGGGATGAGACTCATTTGGTCACAGTGTCACAGAATCAACAACAAATGGCAAAAACGAACAGATAGAAGGCTGACATTAGTAACGAGTTCAGTTTGAAAATGGTAACACTTACGCTGACTCCCACAGCTGTACCAACCTGTGCTTGTAGAACAGTATCCAGGCGGCCTGGAATCGCCTGCAGTCGCAAAATCCGTGAAGCCATCGACGTACACACAAACATCACAACAAAACAGAAAAACAGACACCAACCAAGACACAGAAAAAAAAGGGGAGAAGAGAAGAGATATAAAGATATTAGGTAACCATTAAGCTAGGATGTGACCCGAATGTTAGATGCCGTCTAGAACTACCGTCAAAAGTTGACTATTTCTATGGTTTACTCACGGAAAAGCGGCCATGGTCGCCAGCTTGGTATACAGTTCTTTTTTGTTTGTCTTCAGGCTGAAGATGTGTGGCGGCAGCAGCTTGTACTTCTCACAGAATTCCGACGGCTGCATCAGATAGTCTTGCCGGCGCTCGTCCATGTCGCCCTTGGTGCCCACTATCATGACTGGAATCTTGCTCTCCGCATAGTATTTAATGTAGATGCGGGCCACATACTCGAAGGAGCGGGGATTGGAGGAGTCGTAGACCAGGCAGGCCACATCGCAGTTGACTTCTTGGGGCTGGAGGGGATCGAGTGCTTGCCGCACGTCAATGTCGCGCAGAATGAGATGCTTTTCCTGCCCGTACACCTGCACCGAGTTGATGCAGTGAACCACATTGGTTTTGAACTCCTTTCCGATCAGCTTGTGCATTTCCTCGACCAGAAATCCACGGCACAGGCCAGTTTTTCCAGAACCTTTCGGCCCAATCACATGACACTTGTACACGGACCTGCTGCTCTGTCGCTTGGCCAAGTCTATGCGACGCTCCCGGGTCACGTGTATGGCCGCCAACTGGCTGTCATTCTCATGGACATTGAAGCCCAGGTAGGCCAAATACTCCATCGTCTTCACTACATCGATAAGCGTCATCAGGGTCCAGCGGCAGAGCCAACCGTGCAGGGTCACCCAACCAGTGGTCTCATTGATGGGGCAGGACTTGCGTATATCCGTGGAGTAGGACCACGGTGATGACGGGCATGTGCTGAACAGCATCTTGTGCTCCTCGGGCGACAGGGCACCGTCTCCATCGCGATCGTAGCGCTCGAATACGGCGATGAGGAACTGCTGTCCACGGTGCGACAGCTCGGTGCTGCTGCCAGGTGGAATTTTCAACGGGGGTCGTAAATACTCCTGGCACATCTCCAACTGGTCGTTGTAGCCAAATCGCCGCAACACAGCCCAGGTGGTCTCGTTCCGTCCCCGCTGGATGAACAGGCAGTGCAGGAAGAGGAAGCCCTTCAAAGTGACAGCGTCGTTGTAGATGCCATCGGGTACGTTCTTCTGTATTACGGCCTTCACCTCATCGAGGATCTGTGGCTGCAAGGGGGTGTTGAAGCAGCGCCTTTGAAACAGATTTAGCTCGTAGTCGTTTAGCAGATTGTCGCCGTCAATATCGCAGATTTTAAAGATGCGCACCAAAGACTTCTTGCAAGCCGGGGTTAGCTAAGGGAGGAAATGTTTTAAGTACTGGTATAGAGGAAAGTTAAGAGGGTTCGATTTGAGAGAGACTCATTGGACCCTAACTATTGCTTAATTGAATCGATTTTAATTTTAGACCTTTTATCGGCAGTCATCATACTTATAATTGAACAAAGATAACACTGCGACCTATAAAAAACAGCTACTCTAACAAATCGACCACCTCCAACCCGCTGCAGCACTTACCTCCTGTTCATCCATCACGTAGAGCGGTGAAGTCGGGTGCAGCACAGCCTTCTGGGCATAGTAGAACATCTCCGAAATGTTGTGCAGCGTCTTGGCCGAGCACTCTACGCAGCTTTCGATCTCGGGGTAATCCTCCATAATGGCCAGCACGCTATCCATGGTGGAATACTCGATCAAGTCGACCTTATTGCCCACCAGGACAATGGGCTTCCGCACAGGCTCCCGTTCTCCGTCGCCCTCGGCCTCGGGCTCTGTTTGGGGGTCTCCTTCGCCATCGAAGGAGGGATTGCATTTTGAGCGTATAAGCGGCAGCCAGTGTGAGGTGATTCGGTCCAGGGAGTCGTCGTCATTCGCCGCATACACAATGCAAACCACGTGCGCCTTATGGATCTCGACGCCAAGGGCCTCCTCTGACTGCTCCACACTCGAGAAGTCGACGATGCTGGTGGGCACCTGCTCCGGCGTGACATTGGCCGGAATGGTGATCTCCTCGGCGCGAGGCGGCACCTCCTCGGGATACTCCTCGCTTACCAGAGAGAGAATCAGTGACGTCTTGCCCACCCCGGCGTCACCCACAAGCAATATCCGCACATTCTTCCGCTGTGACGCCGTGTACTGTCCCATTCCGACTGCCCTGCGAGTGGGATGTGCCTCTCGTGGTCTCCTGGTCACTGTGTCCGCAATGGTGTTCGTTTCGGGCGAAAATCCGAGATTTTGTTATGCAAAAACGCAAAAAAACAACCGAACGATTTATCAAGGTTGTGCTATCGGTTATCGGGTAATTGTTATCGTAGGGCTACCAGACCAGCAGCAGCAATGTCCCCCAACAAGCAAAATTTCATACTCTAAGTGTTTTTAACTACATTTAAAAAGCTCATTGGACCTAGACTTTTACCCTGGACCTACATTGGAAACCTATTTTGTTAAATCAAATATAATATTAATGTCTGGCAACTACGGTGGCAGCTGGTTTTCTAGACGAGATGACAGTTTATCCAACCTTGGTGAACAACCCTTGATATTAAATCATTTATAATCATAATTATTTTGGAAAAATTTTTCTGTTGTCCAAAAAATTTTTTAGACTCATCCCCGACTGTCCTTGTAATTGAAAACAAGGAAATGTTGTTGGTGGGTTTTTTTAAAAACCTTTTTTGAATTAAAATAGAGTTACTTCTAAAGGATAATGTAAAAAAATCGGCGTTTTAGCTTAATTGTATATGATTTATTGTAAACTCTTCATTGTTTATTGTGTAAATTAAACCAAAAGCATGAAAAACTCAAAAAAAATGTTCAAGAAATAAAGTACATACCAGATATACGCAATTTATACAATTTTTTGTTTAAAGAAAAACGAGGAGCAATTTTACATGGAATACTATTAAGTTATAGGATATAGTATAAGAGTAACGTAATTTACTAATCAAAATTCACACTCGAATGTCTTGCAAGGGCATATAGTAGGTATTTGGATCTGAGCCGATCAGAATTCGATGGCGCGGAAAAATATGTCGTTAATTACATTTAAAAAGGGTTAGTTTTCGTTATTAAATTTACAATCACAAGATTTTTTTTTTTTGTTTTTGTTTTTCGCTGCGAAGATACTTGTATACTCAATGTTGTTACTGTTGTTTATGTTGTTGTTGCAAAGCTTGCAGCGGTTGCGTGCAAAATTTTACTAATTAAATGGCAAAAATGGTACTAGGGAGAAGGCGGGCGGTCATAAACATGAATTGTTAAATACGAGAGCACACAGAGCCCTGTTTTTTTACTTATTGAACAGTTGGGTCGTAGATTTGGTTGGTTACCGGTATATTGTGGGTTAAAGCCCTTGCCGGAGGCCTTGCCTAGTCGATGCCGATGTTGAATCTGATCTTTGCATCCTATCTGTTAATTAATTACTATGCTGTTGTTGCTGAAATTGTTTTACTTAAACATAGAACACTCTCCTTCATTGTCGTCCACCGAGTTGCTTGCTTCTCTTGTTCATATTATTATGTTGGAAATATTTTATAATATAGATTGTGTAATAAACCACGCTGCGTCTTCTATTGCATTAGCACTGACAGTTGTCAGGGTTTGAAGGACGATTGGATTGAGGGCCCAAGGTGATCTGATCGGGGAAATCGTTGATGACCTCAGCCTGTAGCAGGAGAAAAGGGCATTAGTTAAGATTTGTGCAAGCAAACAAAGAGCAAACTGCAGCTGCTGATACACACCTCCGCCTCCAACTCGAGCGCATTCTTGGCTATGATCTGAAACGCCATCTCGACGTTGATTCCCTCCTTGGCAGACGTCTCGTAATAGGGTATATCGTTCTTCGATTGGCACCACTGCTGCGCCCGACGCGTGGACACTTGGCGGTTGTCCAAGTCCACTTTGTTTCCTAGCACCACGAAGGGGAAGTGCTCGGGATCACGTGGACTGGCCTGTATTAAGAACTCATCGCGCCAGGAGTCGAGATTCTTGAACGAGTTGGGCGCCGTCACGTCGTAGACGAGCACACAGCAGTCAGCGCCGCGGTAAAAGGCCACACCGAGCGACTGGAAGCGTTCCTGACCAGCAGTGTCCCAGATCTGCACGAAAATTGCAAATATTAGACATCTTTTAATAAGCGGCAATGGAAGAGTATAGCGAACCTACCTGCATTGTGACAACTCGGTCGTTGACGACCACCTCCTTCGTGCAGAAATCAGCTCCGATCGTGGCTTTGTATTGGTTGGAGAAGCGTTTGTTTACATACTGATTCATAAGCGAGGTCTTGCCCACGCTGCTGTCACCCAGAATGATGACTTTGAGGAGTGATTTCTTGCGGCTGGCCATTGCTATGTATGTTGGGGGGCTGGTTTACTCGGATACGATGGTTCTTTCGTTTGGATTTTGGCGCTTTCTGGAAGTAGTATCGATTTGGATGTTAAAAATACCAGTACCTAATGCGATTATAAAGGGGAAAAGGAATAGCCATTCGGCGTGGCAACAGCTGTGTTGACCAGTGCTTGATAGGGCGGACAACAATGCGAGGCACTGATCCATTCAACGCGGTGATAAACGCGCAAACCCATGAGTCATCCTGTGCAGTCCACAATGAGTGATCGCAATACAGTGATAAGCGGGAGAGGGGAGGTTTAGCTGGCCCGCATAGGGGCGATAAAGCGTGATCACTGCTTATTAGCTGGCGGAGCTGCGGAGAAAGTGAGCGAGAGGCACAAACAAAGACCGAGGTCACTCCAAGTAATAGATGTACGGACACCACCAGCAGCCACCGACTGGCAGGGAAAACGCCCATTTCCAGACTTCCTTGGCTGACCCTGGAGGGGGAGTTACCGTGAGGCAGAAATAGGAATTAGTGCGAAAAGGCTGATGCCACCCGCTAGCCCCCTTGCAGCCCACGAACAACTTGTTTTTGTGCACCACAAGTACACACAAATACACACAGCCAGCACACTACTACGGCGGAGCCCACAGTTGCGTCGGTGTTTGTGGGCCTTTGTGTGTACATTCGTGTGTATGTTCGATGGAGCCTCTCCGATGGCATTTTCTGTGTGCAGTTTTTGCCTGCTGCGTAACAACTTTTTGGGCAGTGCACCTTGGTTTTTAACTATTTTTCCATTACACTGGCACTTACTATGAACACTAAACGAACAGTCTTCAAATTGTTTCTTCGTGGTTTGCCTCGATTTTACCAAAATACCCAATTAATTACGCAGTGAATTTTGTTGTTGTCTCGCTCACATCACTAATGGCCCCATCGATTGCACAACATCGATAGGAGTTGTGGGAGCCCATCGATAAATCTGGCTACATCTTTTGGCGATAGACCGTTTGCCAACACTGTTGTTTCAGCGCAATTATCGTATTCTAGATTTGTGCGTTTTTGACGGTCCTTGGTAAAATTTTAGAAGGAAAGAATTTTTAGGGGATGTTTAGGATAGCCCGCTTTAATGAGCCTTCGCTGCTAGCTTTTCATCGGTTGTTTAGCCTATTAGGAGGTAGACAGAGTAGCGCATGTTGTGATTGCTAGCCACATAATTATTAGTTTGTCCATGTAACGGCATAATATTTATAAATATTTGCCAAGTATATACATTTTGGTTTTTTAAAAATTGAATTTTAGAGATCACTGGAACACTTGGATTTTTTAGGGGAAATTTCAACTTCTTGAGATTTTTTAGGGGGAGATTCAAATTTGCTCTGGCAACACTGGCCCAATTAACGTATCCTATTTTTGTTAAAATATCACTGAAAACTATTGACAATACCGTAAGGAACCGAACGCTGCCACACGCTGGACCCTGGGGCATACAGAGGAGCCAAGATTCGATATGGCCACGCTTCCGCCGCGCAAGACTCAGACGCCAACACGGATCTGCATCTCCAAGCAGCATCTGACGCCGCTCCAAACATTGCTCCAAATGGGCTTTCCCAGGCACAGGGCGTGAGTATTACCTGCACCAATTTGGGTGGCAGTTGTCCAAAGCAATCCCCTCTTAAATGGTGGCAGGGCGGGCTAGATGTGGGCCCACAGAAGGGGTCGCAGTCCGAGGGAACAGATTATTGATTTTTTTTACAACGCCCACAGGGAAAAAGCTCTGGCTTCGACAGGCAATCGGGGCGTTCAGATTGCCTCCGACTGGCTACTGGCCCATGTGAACGATGCCACGCTGGACGAGTGCGCACCCAGGGAGTACATTATTTACGCCTGCCCCACCGGCCCGTTTCTGCAGCAGCTGGAGGAGTTTTGGGCCAAGTCGCGCCAAATGTGCGGCTGGAACGGAGCCCACAACTATGTGCCCCACATAACGCTGGTCTCGTTTTTTAAGGTAAGCACTTAGGGAGGATAGTTTAAACTGAACCTTACACCGTTCGATCTTTTTACAGGCTCCGGATGAGTGCTCACTGCAGTTGTCAAAGGCCCTCAAGCAGGTGGTGGACATGACTGGAGCTCTGCTGGATCGTCCGCTCAAGTTGGAGCCGTACATGAGCCAGAACTTTATGGGCTTCTTTGTGTCCGAAGAGGACGCCAATTATCTGAAGCGGCTGGCCCTGCAGTACGTCAAGGAGGTGTCCAACTCAAGTATGCCCCCTTTAGTTGGTTGCACACTCTCTTTGGGTTATTTTTTGGTTTACCTTTCACACGTTTCTGTTCGACTCGGTTAACGGCTTTCCCAAGTTTCGGAGTGGCTTACGGTTCTGTTATATTGTACTCTCTTCCTGTTACCTGCTACCCACTAATTCCCGGAATCGGAACAATCGGCACAGTCATTAGCGACACCTACGAGCAGTTGGACGCCATTGTGGCCTGCTTTCCATGGTGCGGAGCTGTCTCCTCGGGCACTCGCTGCATTCCACGCAGCAGTCGATGTAAGCTAATAGCCTAAAACCATTACATTGCATAAAATGAGCCTTATCTGCTTATTTGCTCGCCCATTCAGTAGAAACTTACTCACCCCGATCACACTCTTATCACTCGATGCATGCTTTACCCCCTCGCTTTGGTAGATAATGTACTAATTTTGACGACACTAGTCGTGACGCTGCTAATTGTAGTTTATTCGCAGTAAGAGCTGTATATACTTTGGTGGGTTGACTCGATTCTCTTTTTGTTTTCGGTTTAAATTCACACAGAATCGGATGTTAGACAACCTAAATAGTATGTGAAATAACTTTATATATTATCATAAAAATATTGCAAAATAATATAACATCCGAATTCTGATTGATATGACGCTGGGCATTACCTAAAGATAACGTTTCGCGATTATAAATTTTATGATTAGATTTCTTATCGAAAGATCGAGTCACCCTGGCCACCGTAAAGACAAAAACGCATATAAGCAGCCTCACCGCCTTCGGTTTACATTCAGTAATTGGTAGACCCAACCAGCGATCGGTCCACTAATAGCTTCCATCTTCGACTCTGACTTCCTCCCGTAGCCATCTCACTCGAGCCACACGTAAAGAGCCTGCACCTGACGCTCGCCTACCAGTTTCCGCAGGCACAGTTTAATGCACTGAAAGCACTCGTGGAAACACTAGACGCCAGCTGCGCCTCCAATTGGGAACTGCGCCTCTATTCCCGCGATCCGCGGCTCGCCACCAAACAAGTTAGAGCGCTTCGCACACACACATCTAACGATGATTTCTAATCCCGAACTGTTGTTTTTTTTTTGCAGGTTCAGAAGGTCGTTTATCCACACAATCCACACGAGACGGATGAGCTGGAGCTCCGGATCGGCGACTATATCTACTTGAACAGCGACGTGGTGGACAGCTCCAGTGACGGCTGGGCCGAGGGCATTTCCTGGCTAACTGGAAGCACGGGTCACCTGCCCGTCAACTACACCGAGCGTACTGCCGAATCGGACGCCTGGACCTTACATCGAGTGGTGCAGCTGTCCAAGAGCGTGGCATCTTCGCTAACCTCTGCTGAAGATCTGGACATTGTGGACGGACGCAGCATATCGACAGAGCCCGAGGAGCGCCAGCGTGAGTTGCAGCAGGGTAGGCTATCATTTATTGATTAGAACTGAGCTGTTGTCCGCTTATTATCAGGGAATTTATTCATTTTGTTTGTAGATATTATAAATACAAATCATTCTGATTCAATGTGCCGATTCTTACTTATTATTGAAAGATTGCAAAAAGAAAGTATATAGTTTAGACTCCAAACTCAACATATTAATTAAAAGTTTTGTTTTTACGTCGACCAAATTATATTTTACTTTAATGCCACTTTTTTTTTTTCTTTTTTTTAGATACAGCACATCCCGAAATAATTGAGGGCTCGTCGTTCGAGGAGTCCGAGCAGAGTGTTGAGAAATATTTGAGGCAAACACTGAAGCCCTGCTTGGAACTTCCCTCCGTGCAGTTGCTCAACAGCCACAACCTTACGCATCAACACAACCCAAACACGCCCACGATCGAGATAACGACCAATATGTCTTCCTGCTCCACTTCCATATCTAAGCAGCCGGTGGACGAGATCATGGTGGAACCTCCCGCTGCCCAGCCGCCGCGTCCAGACGACACACTCAGTGTCCACTCCGAACATTCGCTGCAGCCGGGATCAATGGACGCCTCGCATGCCAAGAACAGGAAAATCTACATTATGCGACATGGCGAGCGTGTAGACTTCACATTCGGCACGTGGATTCCGTACTGCTTTGATGAGTTCGGCAACTATATGCGAAAGGATCTGAACATGCCCAAGACGCTGCCACGCCGAAAGAATAGTCCCGAGGGCTGGCAGAATGACTCGCCGCTGACCAATGTAGGCGTCTACCAGGCCAATCTCATTGGCCAGGCCCTGCTGGAGGCCCAGGTGCAGATCGACCATGTCTATTGTTCGCCCTCGTACCGCTGCATCCAGACCTGCACCAGTGCTCTGGAGGGGCTCAAGCTAACAAGCAAGCACAAGATCAAGGTGGAGCCGGGCCTGTTCGAGTGGATGGCCTGGTATCCCAGCGGGGTTCCCGATTGGTTGACCAAGAACGAGCTGGTCGAGGCCAAGTACAATGTTGATCTGGACTACGAGCCTGTGCAACCGTCTTCCGACCTGACCGTCCGCCTCAAGGAGTCTACAGAGCAGTTTTACGAGCGCAACCATGACGTTATCCAGCAGCTGCTTGAACAAACAAGTAAGTGGCAACATTGAAAGGTTCTATTACAGATGCAGACTCATTCTTGTCTTCTCCGCAGCTGGAAATATATTGGTTGTGGCCCATGCGACCACACTGGACACATGCTCTCGCCAGTTGACCGGTGGCGCTCCTCGCAGCACAAACGAACTGCGACAGGTCATCCACAAGATACCGTACTGTAGCCTGGCCACGGTGGAGCAGGTGGATGGCGTCTGGAAGCTGGTGGAGCCCGAGTGCCTGCCGGTGACGCACTCGAAGAATCCACGCTTCGAGTGGAATGCCTTGTCGACCACCTAGTGCCAGTGTTTGGAGCAGTTTCTGTGCAAGCACTGAGACGCGAATTGTGAATCGATGGGGTGGGGCCGGACGGAATGGAAATATACGTAAATTGATTGTTTAGGTAACTGAAAGTACTATAATTTGCTGCTCAGGCATTGACGCCTAACTAAGCTGTTTGTAACTGCCATTAAATTGAAGCTGTAAGTTGTACGAAAGCGATTTTAGTTGCTTTGATTGGTACAGACATGGACGAATCCATCATATTAAACAATAATTAACTCAGCTTGAGCGTTTAGCTTGCCTATGGACACATACTTTATTGCAGTTAATGCGATGTATCGACTATATATATATATATATTGAATATATGCCAGTAAATATAGTTATTGAGCGCTTTGCTCTACGCTTTAGCCATAGATTAACTTGCTCTGTTACTAGCTTAGTTGTTTGCATCACTCGATTAGCCTTGCTGCGTAGCGCAGCTTTATTTTTTAGCTACCTAAATATATATTGGATATCCATAAGGGATATGGGATAAGGGGCAGATATTCTCAGTAATATATTGAGAGATCACAGCGAACGTAAGAACCCGAAAACAACACACTAACATATATCGATAATATCGAGTAGATTTAGAAGTACAAACAGGCCCATGTAACAACGCACAACATAATGGAACAATAAACTATTTACACACATTATCTTGGACTCCATTGAGATGGTATTTCGCTTTTGCGACCCCCGAGAGGAAAGACGTGACAACAACATTTTGCATTGTCTTGTGCGACTCGGAAGGGGTCGGCCTTTATTTAATGCGAATATAATTAGAATTAGTAATGTAATTGGTTTAGTTATTAAATCTATTAATATATATATAATTGCTGAACATATTACTTGAATTGCATATCTGCTGCGTTTTTTGTATTGTATATGGATTCGGTAATATATATAACCCTATATATATATACTATATGCTTGCTTTGTTTAGTTTGTGTCTGTTTGATTTAAAAAGAGAAAAACCAGAAAGGCGCTTCGTCGGAAAGTAGTCACAATCCGATGAGAGTCGTCCACGGATTCGCTGCCGCTTAAGTATGTTAAGCATTAAAATTGTTACATTAACGTAATTAAAAAGGCGATCAATTCACGTACGCCAACGTTTCGAAGAAGATGAACCAGCAGAGAGCAGAGGGCGTCATATTGCTATCGGAGGAGATGCTGTTAAAGCTCACAGTTCTCGGCTCAAGCGAACGGCCGCCAAGCTGGGACGAACTCAAAGGCTAGCAGCATCAGGAGGACGACGGCCAGCAGGCCTGCCCTCAGCCAGGATCATCGCCTCGCCGCCGGCCTGTCCAATTGTTAGCACTGCACCTTACCATACTGGGCGCGCCGCTCCTGATGCTCCCGGTACTCCTTGTAGTGCATCTGGATCTCCTGCGAGCGGTAGCGTGTCAACTTGATGGACTTTCGCATCTCCTGGGTGATCGCGGCGCGATAGCCGCCCTTGCGCAGCAGCGAATCGATGGTCTGCAGCTGATCCCATCCCTGCTCGGTGGCCACCTGTGGCAGGTAGGTGGCCGTGCGCTTGCAGCCGCGCTCCGTAAGGAACTCTATGCGGATCCCATGCACACCGAGCTGCCAGTCCAAGTGACCCTGTGCCTCCTCAAAGTTCTGCAGGATCGACACAGAAACCGTGAGCCTTGGCAGCTCGTCGCGCGAAATGGGAGCAAAGCGCGAGTCCTTAAAGGCGCTGGTCAGCGCGTACTCTCGCAGCCCGTGATGCAGCTCCATGGCGCTAAAGGTGCCAATGCAGCCGCGCAACCGCTTGTCGCGCCCAATCTTCCAAGTTACAAACAGCGGATAGGCGTCGTTGCTGAACATCGGCATCGCCGGCCCGTCCACGTTGTTCAGCTCGCAGTCGAGCACCTCGAAGCAGAAGAGGCACATATCCGGCACCGCAACGCTCTTCATGCCGCCGTGGCCATTGGAGAACCCCCGCTGCGGCTGGTGCACCATCTGCTGGTGCTGGTACTCACCGTTGTCCCCATTGCTGGAGTGCGGCTGCTGCTGCTGCTGGTAGTTGTAGTGGTTGGAGTTGGACATGCTGCTCGTTAAGTCAAGTACGCTAATTACGTTAGAGATAGGCTACGATGGCTACGATGAGTGTATATTAAGGTTACAGCTAATGGCAGTGCACGTTGATGCTCCAAGTTCAATATTAACACAACAGAACAGCCCCAGGAAGGAGTTGCACAGAAACGCCAGCCAAGCGTGTCCTCTAATCCAAGTGTGGGATCGTCCTGCAAAGGGTGTATGGGAGGTGTGAGTCGGCCGGTCAGTGACCAGTATGAAGGCGATCGCTTACCGTCTTCTGGGAAAAAACTAGGTCACCTGCTGCCCTCCAGGGTCCTTTGTCTTTGTCTATGAAGCCTGCACCTAGCACCTTGCACCTCGGGATCCAGTTCCAGTTCCAGTTCCAGTTCCAGACCTCGACCTCGTCGCGTCTCCGTGTTCCTTGGCTGCCGTCCTGCTGCTTAGCTAGAGCTCATAAGCACTTCATCGAACTGCTGTCCGCTGGTCCGCTGCCGCCGCTGATTCTGCTGCGCGTCTGGAAACAAGGGAATGGAGGATTGGGGAGAGTGCCTTTTTTTCACGGGGTCTCCACTTCGCCCGAGCGATCTTCACCTTTCGTTTCACAACAGCCTCTATCGGAATGCGGACTGCGGGGGAGAGACGGAGGAGAAAGCAGGCGAGCACTGCAGTTCTTGCTGTCTCTGTCTCACTGCCCCCTATCGCTTTAATTGCTCTTTGTTCGCATTGCCAGTTCCCCCACCCCCGCGCTGACCCAGGCCCGCGCCCTCAAGCATGCACGCGGTTCTTCGTTTTGGGTGGCCTATATAGGGATTTTCGGGCACGTCAGGTGCCTTTAAAGTACTCTATTTTACCTTTTATTAATGTAAACAAATTTTACACTTTTTTACGAGTTTAGGGCAAACTAGAGATGGGTGTTCCACGGCCAGGGCCTCAGTTGTCTATCGGTTGGCGTCTATCGATACTGTTCTGGCACTTTCCAGCACTTTGTATCGATAGGCGCAACACCCAAATAAGACTGCAGTTATCCCCTGGAAATTCTTTTATTGTTATTTTCGGGTGAAAACGCAAAATGGCCCTGGCTAATGTGCTGCAGCTCAGCCAGATCGCTGGTCATGTCATCCTGTTCATCCTGTCGCTGTGCATCGTGGTGCCGCTGTTCATCAACCTCGACCAATTCTGGTAGGAAAAAGTGCGCAGTTTTTGTCCCTTGTGTATTAATAAACTTTTACTATCCCCGCAGTGGGCACTGTCTCCTCTTCACGACTGGCAAATGGCGAGAGGAGGACGGCATGTTCGACGTCCAGTGGGCCTCGACTGGCTTCTGCAACTTTCCGCTGATCACGGGAGTCTTCCTGCTCATCATTTCGGTGGTGCAGATATATCGGTATGTACCTGTGAGGCTCCGTTTATCTGGAACTGCTTTTATTAAGCCACAGATCTAATCTAATCTCTGTGCTGTAGGTACGCCCGCATGAAGGAGGAGGCCTCGTTTATAGCCCTGTTCATTGATGTGGTCTTGGGCATCTGGATGCTGGCCATGTCCATTTTGTCGGCCATATTTATCACGCTGGGTTTTATCGTTTGGTGCGACGGCATGACCGAGCGCTTCCCGTCCTGCGCGATTTCTGCCGGCCAAAACATTATCCGCGGCGACACCGAGAAAATTAACACTTCTGGCTTCTATATCGAAATGGGCACCACCCAGGTGAGACAACGGGAAACTTACTCAAACTCCATTTATTTTTACTATTTAACCTTCCTTACATTTAGTTTGGTGCCTGGGGATCGTTCGCCATTTCCGTTGGCATCGGCGTCATCGCATTGTTAAAGCTCATCGACAACCATCAGGTGCGCAACATCAAAGTGTCCATGTACTTGGAACGCCAGCGGCTGGTGAATCAGCAGCAATACGATGGTAGGTCAACTCCCCCCATCGCCTCGAACATTTCGTCCGACTCCGAGCAGAACAAATAGTTAGCGTTAGTGATCAGCAATAGCCAGCAATTCGTAATTCTCTACGTATTCCTCATGATGTGCGTTATAATCATTGTCGGTCATTTGGTCCTCGTCCTTATCATCGAGGCAGAATCCCAGCAGCGTCACAATTTATATATGTAGCTGATATGCGAGCACTTACTAAAGATATTAGAGCTATGATTAAGACAAGTTTACGTGATATGTATTGTATATATGTATGTATTTAATCGAATATTCCATGTTACTCATAGTAAAATAAAATTATTAATATTGAAAGCAATCGTTTAAGCAAAAGGAGCTGGTGTTTGGTTGCTAATCTCTTTTCCTTGTAAAAAAAGAGGTCCGATCGTATAAAAATAGTTCATTTGATTAATCAGGCATCGCGTGACTAATGGGGGTTAACCTTTAAATATGGTATAAAATATTCAGTTCATGATAGCATACCTTGATCGATCTCATTTCTTGTCATCATACTTTTCTTTTAAGAATATCCTTACTTTTGGTCTTTGTATAGAAAATATTAAGTACTTACTTCTTCATAACCTAACCACCGTCTGAAAAACCTCCAGTGAAACAATGAAAAATCTGTTATATCAGTTACATTTATTTTGCAGTTATCTTCTGTTTGTTGTGTGTGTTGTTCTTGTTGTTTGTTGATGTCATTCGAATGTGTGTCGTAATGCCAACGGATTTGGGTTTTTGGATTTCACGTTTGCACTGCAACAAAATGTTCTTATAGACTTTAAAGCGACGCTATTGTACATTTTATATATTAAATTCCGTATTTGCTTGCGTAGTCTGTTACAATTCAATTAACAATTTCATAAAGATTCTCGGTTAGCATCCGTGCGGTGCTTTCGTTCCCAAAAATTCAATCTTTGCCGGCATCGAGTTGTCTCAGTTTTTTGTTTTTTGTTTTTAATGTGGAGCAAAAATGGTGGAGATTTACTTTTTGGTATAGAGAAAAATAGTTACTTGTACATTTATGAATCTCTCTTCAATACAGGACACACTGTATCTGTATCTGTAAATGTATCTGCATCTACGACTGCGCTTGGATTCTTTGGTTTTCGGTTTCTTTTCTGTTTTCTGTTTTCATACATGAAACAATTTTATGTGGCTTGAGTTGGCTTTGGTTTTGGTTCTCTTACAACTAAACACTACATCAATGTATGTACTATAATTAGTATTTTTAGTTGTTGGTATTTTTGGTTTTTCCTTTCTTTTGTTGGTAATTATGTTTTGGATTTCTTTGAATAGCATATTATAGTAATTTTCTTTTAAACTTACACTAAATTTCTTTTGGTTTTTTTCTTTTTCTTTTTTTTTTCGTTTAAATACAATTAAAAAACATAACGCAAGGTGGATAAAAAACGATGTGCAGTGTGTTCTTGTTGCGGTGTCTGTTGTTTGTACGAAATAAGGCATTTTTATAATCCAAACCTCCTGCGGGCTGCGTTTCAATTTGCTGGGGGCTAATCGGTCCAGGCCATGCCATCATTGGATTGGGCATCCTGGAAGGTGGTTCGGATGGCGGCGCCGCTGGCCACTGGCGCTGGCTGCCACGCAATCTGGGATCTCTCAAGTGTGTCTCGAATTCGGAAAGCAAAAATTTTCGCGAAATGTCAAACGTAAAAAAATGTGGCTCTGGCGCGTTGTGTATTTTCGTCGATCCATTGCATGGCCGCCAGCTGGGGGTCCTTGGGGCGCCGCCTCCGATCCCTGTCAGCGGCAGGGACGCGCAGTCACGGAAATCGGTCGAGTTTTGTGTGCTCCGATTAACCCCCCGCATTGAGCCCCGTAATCGCAGCCGGTCGAGGAGGTTTGCTGAACGCAAGCTGGGTGAGTTAAGCTCAAACGTGCCCCGCTGCCGCCACCCCACCGCCCTGGTCCGCAAGTCTGGGAGCCGGGGAGGCGGGGCCAGCAGCGTGGCTCGGGATTGGATTTTGGTGGGCGCACTGCCATGCGATTTCCGTGACGATTTCACGGCAGTGCATGTGGCTGTTTGGAGGAAAAACTCGGTCTGTTTGTGGCGTGTCCTTATCGGCATTGTGTGGCTTCTGTGTGGGCGTCCGGGCGCGTCCGGGTGCGTCCCGCTCGGTGTTGGCGGTCGCCAGCGGCTAGTCTGGCTCCGGATATCCCCGCACCCCGTCGCGCCGCGTCGTCGCTTAGTGTTGTGTGCCAGGAACGGGCCAAGTGCGCAGACGGATAGCCGCATTGGCGAGGGATCCGCACTCGACCCTTTCCTGGCCCCTCCGGCTTATCATTCACATAAGACGTAATGTAAAATTAGTTATAAAACTTTCAAAAATTGTTTTCTTTATAAGCGTTTTAAAGTTGAAATTGTAGTTTTCGGGTTCTTGCGCATCTTTCAGCTTGCTGCTCCCTTTTCGAACATTCGTTCGAAATAAGTTGGTTTCTCTAGACAAATGCAGGTGAAATACTTGCACAGCGCCAGCGAATCCTGGCGAAGGCGTTTGCATACGCTCGAAAATGCATTTTCCCATCCTTTCTTTTTCTTTTTCTTTTTCATTTTAATTTTCTTTTTTTGTTTTGGTGAACGCACACAGCAGCGGAGAAAATCCACACCAATTGCACAATCCAAAAGGGTTTATTCCCTTCTTTCCGTGGTTCAGGGGTCCCCCGGGACATGCTAGGCACGCCGCCGGGCTCTCGAAATTTCCAATATTGCGTCCCAATTAGTAGTAGTATATTTAGCCAACTATGCAATTTTCAGCTTTTTCGTCTCTTTAAGGTTTCAATATCGCATTGAATCTAGCTTTGAGAAAAAGATTCGCGTGAATTTTCCCGCATCTGCTGTACGTTCGATACGTGACCTGGCTGGTTGGTGTGTGTATGTGTGTGAGTGTTTGGTTTTTCCTAGTTGGTTCTCGTTGGAACTCGCAGGTTCTCTCTGCTGAACGCAACTGTACCTAGCTGGGTAATATATCGTTTCTTTGCTTTGTCATAATTTTGGGATTTACTTTTACTTGGTTTCTAGCGTCTTCTTCTTCATCTAGTTTATAACAAACAATTTTTCAACAATTTTGTACTTTTGTTATGTTTTTTTTGGATTTCTCTAGCTTTGGTTTTTCGGTTTTTTTTATTTTTGGTTTTTGAGTTTTAGGTTTCTGTTTCATTCTCCCTGTTTCTTTTTCTACTGACTGCGCTTCTCGCTCGGGTTTCCGGTTCGCTCTCCCTGCTTCTAGCGCTGCTTTCTGTTTAACGGTATCACTAATCGGTTACTGCTGTTGCTTAAATAGGAACGAAACGAGAAGGAACATAATTGAACTTGAATTTGATACAACTTTGGCCAGACTATTGCTGAGTGTATGGAATAAAACCTCCTCTTGCTTCCATCCTTCATCCTTCCTTCGATCTATTGTTTAATTAGGTTACTTTTTGTTTATTTTTCTTTGGTTTCCTGCCCTCTGACGAGGTTGGTTCGAGCAGTTTGAGTTTAACGTACTGATTTCAGACGTGGATTCAGGCTGGAGGATGCTGGCTGACTGCTAACTGACGATCGGAACGGATCCGATCCGATTCAATCGATTTTGCTAAGTGCGGGACTGTGTACGCTTTATACAAGTAATTTTGATTACAGCTTTTGATTCTCGAGTTGCCGCTCTCTCTCTCTCTTCGGTTTGCTGGTGGTGGAGATGGCTTTTGCTACTCCTACTGCTATAACTTTTGCTAACTGCTACTGCTCCGGGTTCTGGTTCTGATTCTGCTTCTGCTTCTGCTCTTGGTCCTGCTGCTGCTTTTGGGTGGGATGGGATCGGGTGGGCTTGTCGTGGGTGGGTGTGTCTGGGTTGGTTGTGGAATTAGCACGTTAAATCAGACGCTCGCTGTACCATATTCAGAAATCCGTGTTATTTGTACCGCCTCCGCCGTCGCCCTCGGCGCCTAATCCAGCTCCAGCTCCGCCCTCCACACCGACCAAGCCCACTTCGCCCACGCTGGGCGGCAGGGCCAAGGACAGTGGGGGGGCGGCCGAGCCGGCCACCATCATGGTGGGCTCCGTGTTCCGGCGTTTCATTTTTAGCTTGTTCTTTTTCAACATGGTCGCCTGTTTCGTTTCATCGTTTCAAAGGTAGACAGACAAAGAGAGAGTGAGAGAGAGAGAGGGGGAGAGACATTTTGGAATTTGATAAAACAAGCGTCGTCGTCCGTTGCATTTATAATTAGTTTGAAAACATTGGTTATTATAGTTTGAAATTGTGGTATTCGTATTCGTGTAAGTTTGTGTATTTGGTTCGATATTTTCGGAAGAAGAGAAAAAGAGATTAAGAAAGGATAGAGAGTTAACGCAAGGAAATAAATCGTTTGCCTTAGATTAAATTCGTAATAGATTCTTGTTCAAAAGCTAGCTTGAAAAAAATCAGGCAAAATGTAACGGAACTCAATCAACTAAATGGTTTCGGTTATACATATTTCGATATGCTGTATGATGGATTACGAAAGCTTGCATTTGCATATAAAATGGAAACGGAAAAGCCCAAAATGGACTGCCTTCAAAGGAAAATCGAAAGGAAATGATTGCATAAAAAAAATAATCAAAAAACTGAAGACAATTTCTAGGCGCGCTTGCTTGCTGTGTGTGGGTGTGATATTTGTGGTGTAGTGTGGTGGGTTGCACTGTGGTGTGGTGTGGTGGCTTTAGTTAGCTAGTTCAAGTTCAATAGCGGTGGTCACAGTTCTTCCGGTGCAGAGTGGGTGGGTGGTGAGTTTCTCGGGTGGGTTCTCAGAGCTCGACAGCACCAACTATTATTTACAGCTATTTTTGTTTTTACATTTAAATTCATTACTTTTGGCTTTGCTTTTTTTTGGTTAATTCTATCTGTTTTCTTTTGTTTTGTTCTGACGTTTTGGAAGATACGTTTTTTATTCGCTTGCGCGCATTGAAGTTTATCTCTTGTTAAAATATTCGATTTTTGGTTACAATTTTCAGGTTTTCGGCTGCTTTTCTGTTAATGTTGGGCTTATAGAGTTTGGTTTTTTTTTTGGGGGGTGGGAGATTTTTATGGTTGGTTTTTAATGGTAGAAACAGGAGAACCAATATCGCAGGCCGGTGGCCAAGTTTTAGGTGCTGCCAAAGCCGGCGGGCAGCGAAACCAGCGAAGCCTCCTTCTCCCCATTTTCGGCCAGCTGCGATTGTTGCTGCTGCTGCTGCAGTTGCTGCTGCGACTGGGATTGCGGGGATCCCGATACAGACACAGATCCCGATCCCTGCTGCGCCACCGAGAGACTGAGCACCGCCGGCGAGATGTGCGGCTCCGTGAGGCGGCGCTTGCTCTTCGTCTTCTTCAGCATCGTGGCCTAGATGTAGCATAGAAATCACACACATTGTCAAATCCGACATACACATACGCACACACGCACACACATCGAACAGAGAACTACAAAATTTTTGTTTTTTTCTTTTCTGATTTCATTAGTTTTCATTTAACTTATTTTTGTTTTTTTTTTGAGCTGCCAACAAATGAAAAATGCAGAAGAACGTGGCTATTTGTACATGGTTAGAGGGTGACTCGGGGTTCTTGTGGGTGGTGTTGTGTGCTCTACTAAGGTAATTACGACACATCGGGCAGGGGGAGATTTACCAGGGGACAAAATACAAATTTTAACATACAAAACACGCATTTCCAACACACACGCAGACAAAATGTAGTGGCTTTGGTTTTGGTTTTTGGGCTCTTGACTCAATGACAATCGGTTCGAAAAGTTTCAGATTCTATTTTGGGTAAAAGTTATGCACAAAAAATCTATTGTTTGCAATGTTATATTGCAGGTAAGCAATTATAGAATTTATAATTATTAATTTATTTTCAAGGAAATTAAAATTAAATATCGATATTCCAATGTTTTTCTAGTTTTATTTAGAAAAGTTACGAGGTAAGTAGCTTTCCGCTTACTATTTTTGGAATATATATACAAAATATTCGTTGATTTATGCAAAATCATTTCTGCATCGAATTTATAGTCATATGTGCTCTAAAAAATTAATATAAGGGTCGGTTTCCTCTCACTGTTAACATTTTTTAAAGAGACAACGATTGACCGCCTCAGTGTAAGACCTAACATTACCTGTCAAGTCTTTTTCGGTTCTGCCAATTTCAGAAAGACCACAGAAGAGGGAAATAATTTCTTCAAGAACAGGTAACAGAGCTATATTTATATATTTCTTTCAAATCAATTATAGATGCCGGGAAAGTTAGTTAGTTCAGAAATGAATTCTAAATTTAAAGTAAGTATTATGGTTTTTTTTACAGGATTTTGGTAATACAAATTGATAAGGCATTTGACATTTAAGGACTTAACCAACCGATTGCCATACAAGTTAATGTTAACAACATTTACATTAGTTTTGCCATTAAACTAAGGATATTAAATGATAGGCATTCCTTATAGCATGTCCTGGTTGTGGTTCTTTCTGTGGTACCCGAGTAATACTTAAAACTAAATTTATACTGTCGAATGTATGCTCTGTGGATTTTTGCTTGAATCTCTTGTGGATGGGTGTACAAAAATTTTAAATAAAGTTAAGGTAAGCAGATAGGTAAAGATAAATTAAAAGTGTCTTTTAAAATTTAAACAAAAAAATCTTAAAATAAAGACATGGAAAGCGGCTGTGCACTCTTATAACCTAAGAGATGATATGAGTTTTGGTATTTATGTTTCTTTGGATAATTATATGTTTATTAACTATGCTTCGGTTTTTGTCAAATGCTAAAGTTTTACTCTAAAATTGAAATATATATTTTAAATTCTTATTTACTTTTTTAAATCAACAATTTGGGATGGAAAACAAACCAAGTTCTTGAATGTTAAATCTAAAATTTGACTCGCTTATAGGACTTTCTTTTATTATTTCTGCGTAATAACCGAAGCATGTTTGTTTAAATACAAAATCAGGTTAATGTTAAGAAGCAGGCATGCAATGGAACAAAGGAACAGCGGATGCATGCAAGGCAACTTTAACTTTTAAATACGAAAATCGAAATAAATCGAAAATCAGAGGGAAACCACTTACCTTGAGGGCCGACTTGAGGACGACAACATCGCCGGGACTCTGAATCCAGGGCTCACCGTCCACCTGAACGGGCATATCGGTGTTCAGATGTATCTTGATGTGTCCACCCTTTGGGATTATAATAAAAACACATTATTGGAAGCTCAGAAGAAACGAGATGATTTTCCGTTGCTTACCTGAGCTATGCGCATGGCCGTTCGAATTCCGGATTGGATTTGACCCAAGTGGACTACGCCAGTGACGCCCACAACTTCCAGCATGCCATCGTAGTGGTTGGGCGTGGAGAACTGGTCGTCCTTGTCAGGACCCCATGGATTGGCGCCGCTTCCCCAGCTGTAAAAAAGATAATGGATGTAATTTTGTTGTTTATTTAGCAAGAATAATGTAAGGTCACCTCAAAATATTCAAGATAATAATGCCATCGACCGGTGGCAGATCGACAATCTTGCCATCGACCTCCAGGCGCAGCTCCTTCTGCAGATCCTTGACCGCCTTGCGGCCCACAATCTTGCGCAGTCCCATCTTGACATAGTAGCCCTTGTTGCGTAGACGCGAATTGAACTGATTGGGGTTCTCCTCGCGGGCATTGTGAAAGTCCAGGCAGAGGTCCGCATCGATGCCGATGCCGAAGTAGTTGTTCATCACAAAGATCTGTGAGTTGTCCTCGTTTTGGGCACCACCTGGATGGAACATCGAGATGGTATTAGTAGAGCTCGTTCATTTTATTCTCCATTGGAATCACACATTTAGACACTGGACACCGAACATTCAACTGACAACATCAAGGTTGGTTTTTACTTAGTTTACCCAAAAGTTCCGGGAGGTCCTTAAGGTGCCTGGACTCATACATTACCTCATACATGCGAATATAGCCTTGGATGTAACTCTTTACACATTGAAACTAAACAGCATTTATCATCAGATACCAAACTGGGCTGGGTTTTTGTATAAGAGGAATTTTTGGATAGTTTCTTGGTAGGTTTTCTTTACAAATAACTTTGCTAAAGAAGTAATTTATGGAAGAAGTTTTATCAGTTGTAAAAGATAACTTCTACAATGGGTTTTGTATGATTTGGAACCTTTTAAATAAAATTAAATAAAAGTTCTATAATTCTGATAATTCCTACTCATAAATTACTTCTACTTGACTGGCTTTTAATATTTTACAACTTTGGGTTTTGGTTCACAATTTGCTTTGGCGATTTTTACAGCCGGAAAGGGATAGATTTAATCACAACACAAAAAGGATTCGTTTGTGTGATGGGATTGGAAGTGGGACTTGGTCTTGGACTTGGTTAGGAACAGAGTCTGTGTGGGTTAGGCACTATTGTAATGTAACGTAGAGAAAGAAACACACGAACGAAGTTTTGAAAACACCAAATGACCTGATATATCACTCGATGTCAGAGCCGGTAATTGATGATGCTGATTGGTTTGTTGCGATTGCGATAGGTGTGCTTGGTGTGCCTTCTTCTTCTTACCGGTTGTTTGCGAGGGCGCCTTCATGGCCGGCTCCTCGGGCTTGTCCTCCGGATGGAAGACAACCGTCCAGCGATCGAGTCGGATTTCCTCCGCCTCGATGACGTCGCGGAGTAGATTAAGCGGATCCTCGCCGCCGGTATAGCCAGAGCCCCAGCACAAAACGCGAGCCAAATCATTGCCTAAACAGGATTGAGGTTTGGGATTTCAGATAAGGTTAATTAAGGCAGATAAAATCCGGAGTACACAGAGTACGAAAAGCCTTTAACTTACCAGTTCCCAGGGGAACAATGGCGCAGGGAGGACTGGAGCACTCCGAGTCCTGTCCCACGTTGTCCAGGCACTGCAACACCCAGCCAATGGTGCCGTCGCCACCGCAAACCAGGATCTTGTAGTTGGTTATCTGTCGGAACACGTACAGGCTAGAAATGTAAGAAGAACAAGGATTAGATAAGGAAGATTGGGTCAGAATCAGTTTTCATACCCTGGCAGAGGACCGCCATTGTCCAGATCGAAGACTTGATAGGGATTCAGCAGTTTCCTGAAGCTGGAGATCAGCTCCAAGCCCTGACACCCGCCGGACTTGACATTGACAAAGACCAGCAGAGGTCGCACATCGGAGGGCACCATGCTGGGCTCAATGTTCGGCAAGAGCAGCACCAGCAGCTTCTTGTCCTCGATGATCGTCTCGCGGAGATTGTAGAAGGCGCGCACCTGTGCAAGATAATTTTACAAGTAAGTAAGGTGGTTGCCCTTGGGATCTTTTTAATGCTGAATGACCCACCGCCTTCTGGGAGTCCTCGAAGGTGAGCACCACGGATCCGTACTCGTAGTAGATGGGCCCGATGCTGATGAACTTGTTCTCGTCGGTCACGTACTTGTTAAGGATCTGCTCGTAGTTGCGTTGCGACAGACCCGTGGGCAGGTTTCCCACAAAGAGCGCAATGTTGGGACCGTGCGGATCCTGCTTGTGTTGCATATAGAATCGCATAAGCTCCATCTGGCGTATAGAGTCCTTGCCCAGCTGCTTCATAATATCCCAGGGCCTTTCGTTCCACGACAAGATGCGCTCGGTAACGCCGCGATCGAGCAAAACCTCCGAGCACCTGGGTTTTGGGAATATAAACATTAAAAAAACTAAATTTGAAAGACCATTAGACATGAGACGAACCTGTAGTCCTGTATCTGGTTATCCTGTAGGCCAAACTTGTCCAGGGCGTCGCGTATCAAATCCTTAATAACTGTGCTATTATCTACAGGAACACTGACATAGGGATCCTCCAGCATCGAGCACTGCAGCTTGCCAGGATAGACCCGGACATGGCCCCGATCGCGATCGTGGAAGCGTAGATACATGGCCGGCCGCTTGCCCTCCAGATGCGTCAGGCTGAGCACGGGCGTGGGATCCAGCATTGGGGCGTCCTCCATGCCGGCGGGCGCATACAGATCGGTCAGGTAGAAGGCCTGCGGATCGCGCGTAATGTGGAATGCCCGCAGCGCGGTGGTCAGCAGCTGCTCCAGCGTATACGTGCGCTGCACGATGATCACACGGTACTGCTGGCGTCGGAATGAGTTGTTGCCATCGAACACCTTGATCATCTCTGTGGGGATTTCGATATGAGGTGTTTTCTATTTGGGGAATTGAGATTTAGTTACCTATATCCTTCTCTTCGCGCTCCTTCTCCTTCTTCTCGCGATCCTTCTCCGACTTGTCCGACTTGTGGCCAGCGGAATCAGGCCTGTAATGGCCGGAGGAGCCACCGGGAGCGGATGTTGATGCTCCCGCTGTAGAGGAGCCACCTGCTCCGGCTCCGGCTGCGGCAGCAGCACCTCCACCGCCACCGCTACCGCCTCCGCTGCTGGGTCCATGACCCGATTCGGTCTTGCTGGCGGATTCCTCATCCTTGAAACGGGGCGTGTCACCGCTACTAAACTCCTCGGATATGCTGCGTGCTGGAGGTTACACATGGAAGAGTGAAGGGTTAGTTTTTGGCCAAATCCTCACATGGACAGGCAGTTTTTTTATTAGTAAAAACAAAAGCGGCCTTGGCCTGGTGTTAAGTTACTTATTTGACACTCGGAAAAAGTGCAAGATGTAGTTCGCTTTTGTTATTTTATTGAATTTTAATAAAGTTGCTGAAATGAAATGTAATTTGTAACTAAAACTTTAGAAATTAAGGAAACTTTTTAAGAGCTAAAAAAAGGTTTACTCTTTATTGGGAAAAGAGTAATATTTATAGAGTAATATTATAGATTTTAGTTCAAGGTAATTTCTTTTTCAACGGAAAACACTTTTTCTAAAAGAAATTTTCCATGACAAAATTAACAAAATTAAACTGTGTTCTTCATATTCCAAATATACAACTAAGTAACAAAAATATATATAAATTAAAGATTATTTTGGATAACTCCTTGGCTTCTCTTTCCGAGTGCTGGCATGCGATTATTTAATGTTAATGATTAGTGGCTTGCAATGTGGGGCGGAATGGTGCGGATGTTTAGTGGTCAATGGTTAGCGATTAGTGGGACTCTCAGTGGCTTTGGTGGCTCAACGTAAAAGGAACGGGCATAACGAAACCAAAACCAAAAACAGAGGGGGGTTAGCGCAAAACTAAGGACCAGTCAAAGACCAAGACCGAACCGAACCGAACCGATCGAGAACGTGCCCGCGTCCACATTCGCGTCCTTGGCCCCAAATTCTGTTAGCAGTAACGGGGGGAAGGATAGAGAGACAAATACAGAGAGATAGGAGAGAAAAGGGTAAGGAGTACGTGGGACTAGTCACCTCTGCGCTTCTGGTAGCGCGGCTTGCGCCAGCCAACGGTTAGACCCTGCCGCACCTGGCGGAGCAGCCGGCCAAGGACGTGGCCATCGCTGGCATCGCTGGCTCGCGACCTGCTACTGGCCCCACCGTCGCTGATATCGCCGGCAAAGGCCAGGTCATCGCTAGCCCCGCCGCTCGGCCGGTCGTCCAGGTAGAGATCGTCGAAGCCCACGTCGTCGTCCACATCGGTCGCGTCCAGGCGTCGCGCCAGCATGTGAAAATTATCGTCGTACGGCTGATAGTTGCCATCCTCGTCCTGGATGGTGATCTCGATGTTCTGCGACAGCCTGTCCAGGCTGTAGTTGCTCTTGGTACCCGCTGGCGCCGCCGCGTTCTTGGGCGATCTCTTCGAGCGCCTACGCTGGAACAGGCCGCGTCCATATTTCTTGTAACGCGAAACGGCAGCTACGCCGGCGGTATCCTGGAAGGACTTGCTCCTGCCCACCGGCGACAGCTGCAGCAGCGTCGCCGGGGCCGAGGGCGAGGCCGAGGAGCAGTCGCTGGAGTTGGAGTTGGAAAGCGGGGAGCTGAGTGAGCCGCCCTTGCCCTGCGCCTTGTGCTTGTTGGGCATGAGTATGGGCTTGGGCTTGGCCTGGGCCGGAGCCCCAGTCTTGGGTTGCGGGTTGCGTCCACTGTGGACGCTCAAGGCATGTCCGGACTTTCCCGGGGCAGTGGTGCTGGCGGGAGCGATGGTGGTGCTCCCCTCCCCTCCAGGGGCAGGGGCATTGGCAGAGGCGGAAGCGTTACTATTATTACTACTATTATAGCTAAGGTTGCTGATCAGATTGAGGCTGCTGTCGAGGTCATCGGTGTTGGTCAGTTCGCCGCCGGTGTCCGAGGTCTCGTAGCAGCTCTCCCGCGGCGCCGTCTCGCCCTCACCCTCCGCCTCCGCCTCGGCGTCGCCGTGGTAGTCCGTCTCGCTGACATCACGCGGCTGACGCGAGCGTAGCGATCTCCGGCGCAGGGCCACATCGCAGTGGTCATAGTCGTCGCTGAGATCTCCGCCGCTTATATCACAGACTCCGCCATCCACGTCGTCCTCGTCCTCGCTGGGCGAGATGCCGCCGCCGCCGCTGGATCCTCGTTTCCGTCGTCGCTTGCCCTGTCCCAGCTTCCGGAAGAGGCTCGTATAGAGCAGATGCAGCGAGGAGTTGGCCGAGGGCGACTTCTGCAGGTTACACATCACGTTCGATGTGGAAGTGGTCAGCTGCAGGGCACTGTCCTGCTCCGTGTTCTCCTCCTCCAGCTCCTCCTCCGGCTGATCCCGATCGTGATCCTGATCCGCATCGTTGCTGGTCTCACCCACTGTGAGTGAGGACGGTGTCGGCGAGTGGCAGAGTGAGTGGGAGCCACAGGAGGTGGGCGTGGGCGGCGTGGAAAGGAGAAAATGTTGTTTCGATTGCTCTCGCCGCTGCCTGTGGAGCTCGAGCAGCTCCTTCAGGCCCAGCCCAGCCGGTCCCGTACCCGTTCCAGGGATCGGGGAGCAGCTGATCGCTCCGGAGCCGACACTCAAATCCGGACTAGCTGCCGGGGCGCGCCCACAAACACACACACATATAGAGAAACACAGCGTCAAGGAACGCCGGAAACGGAAATAGTTTGTGAAAAACACAAGAGAGAGAAAGAAAAGAAAAGAAAAGAAAAGAAAAAACGAAACAAAAAGTAAATCAAAAATCAAAAAAGTATAGAAAAATCCAGGGAATGGGGAAAAAATCGAGGTGGATTCGTGGTGGTGGTGTTGGTTTGGTGGAGTGAGAGAGTGGGTCTGCCATGATCTGAATGAGCTTGAGCGATGTCTGATTGCTGATCGTTGGAGTTCTGGTTTTTCAGAGTGTGCACACAACACAACATCGATAGCAACTTTGTATCTTTTTGGGATATTTGGGGTGAGTATCGCTATATAGAGGGTGAGTGACCATCGATAAAGGATAAGGACCAGTCTACACTCGGAGAGAGAGAGAGCAAGAGAGAGAGAGAGTCCTTTTGAAAGTGTTGCAAAATATCAAACTAGTAATTTGGAAACTTATTCATATTCAAGTAAAACTTGGATGAGATTGTTTTGAACTTTAAATACAACTTCAAGATTTGTATCCTTTACAAATTAGACAATTCAATAATTAAATTCATTAATTATTCAATTCAAAAGGACTCCGACTCTCCTATAAGATCATTCTTCTATTAAATTTTTCTCTCTTTAGTGCAGCTGCTGGTCTCTGGACGTCTGGGCTCCTGGGTTTCTGCATTTATCACATGACCATGTACTTACGACACGAGTAGTCGCGCACGAGCGTCGTTTTCGATTTGACCTGGACACCGATGATGGCCTCGATGGGCACTTCGGTGCGCGGAATCGAGACTGAGTGCGGAGGTAAGTAGATAGGTTGTAGAATACCAAAATTACATTCGGTTGGCAGGTACACGCGACATCCGGCATGGGTTGTCATGCCGCACCACTCGCAGCGGTATCCTGAAAATATCATCGAGAAACATAATTAGCCAGAGAACACGATTCAAGGTCGATCAACACGCACCAGTAAGACATTCCGAGGACCAACATGTTTTCTTGCAGTAAGCGCATTTGGACGTTGATGGAAGATTACCCTCTCGCCAGTGATGCTGTTTGAAATATTATAAAGTTTAGACTTGATTGTAAGCCTTTCGAGAGAGGTGGTGGCTGTACTTACCTGATGCTTCACATTAAGCAGCTCCTTGCCCGGCACATATGTGGCATTCTCGGTACAATCGGGCACCGCAAAATCTTGGCACTCAATATGCGCGAAATATTCGCAGACTGGGATTAAAATTGTTATTTAATTATTGTTAAAACCAACGAAATACTAATGGAAAAGTTGGTAATATTTAGTAATGTAAAGTTTTCCTATCATTAACTGGGTTTCAATAAAACGTTGCCTACTTTTATGCATCAGGGTAACTTGAAATATTTCAAATTAAATTATATTTTGGGAAAGTGCTTGTTTACGCCAAGTTTGTGTGCCAGTTCCAGGCGTTCCTAAACGGAATAGGAAATCCACCCGCGCTTTGATCCAAGAGGAGTCTTTTTCCTTTTACGGACCGCTGGCCACACTTTTTACTTAATTTAGTATTTGTATTAATAACATTACTCTCAATATTTCCACTCTGGCATTCTTATTTAATGACTTAAAATGTCATATAAAATTTAATAAAATGTATAAATTCAACTCAATCGCAGTTAAAAATCTATTTTCTGCCCCTGCGTGTTGCACATCAAGCGCTTGATGGTTCTAACAATGGATTGCCGCTCAATAGGTGAACTGACGTGACTGACACGCAGATGGAGGATAGAAGGGAACAAGGACTGACACCAGGACTGGTACAGGGACAGAGACAGCGAGATATCTATATATATATACATATATAGTGTCACTTACCTAAACAATGCACTGCTGGCGTTTCATCCAATCGCTTACGGCAGACTGTGCAGAATTTTCTCTTGTGATGAGTTGGCTCGGACCAACAATGGGCCACGGGATTCTGTGGGGAATGACACATGACAGCCACGTTCATCCTGCGATTGCGACTACGTACCTTTATAATGCATGGAGCGATGCCGGAACAGGGCGTAACCACGCTGCTGACACATCGTTCGTGAATGATAAAGTTGCAAACTGCAAGCGGCAAGGTAGAGAGAAAGGGAGAAAGAAGTGGTTATGCAACATGTCGGCAAAAGTTTCAAAGTTATTTCAAAAGGTAACCACAATGCAGAACGCGTTTATCTAGGTGGAACAGGCAAAGGTGTCGTTACGTATACGTAATATTTCTGAAGTTTTTTTTTTTAACTAAAAACAAACGAAATAAGAGTTTAACAACTAAAATATTTATGAACAAATATTTATTCTTTCTGACTACAATTTTAATAATATTAATAGTATCAGTATTTAAATAGCATTTATCATTACGTATACGTAATATTGCAGAACTTTTTCTAAAACAAAAACCAAACGAAATAAGAGTTTGGAACCGATAAAATATTTATTAATGAATATGAATTCTTTCTGAACTAATTTTAATTAAATTATTAATATTTCTATATAAATACCATTTGTAAGAGAATTTATTCATTACGTATACGTAATATTTCAGAACTTTTTCTAAAACAAAAACCAAATGAAATAAGAGTTCTGAGCCACTGAAATATTTTTGAATGAATATTCTACCTTTCTGAACTACAATTTTAATAATATTATCTGAATAGCATAAGCAAGACAATTTAGTCAATACGTATACGTAATATTTATCTGCCTTAACATACCCAAAAGCTTAATTAGTTTCAAACATTTATAATATTCTCAAAACTATTTTAAATACTTATTTAAATCACATTAAATAAATACTTGGAAATGTGTATTCCAGTGAGAGTACTGGTTAGCTGCTTTCATCGCCCTAGTAAGCCCCTTGGTGCCACCGCAAAGTCACCGCGTCATTGGGTGCTCGCATGCCATTCATGGTGGCCGAGTTCACGGACAACGGTGCATTCATTGAAGTTCCCCGCAGGCCAACCAAGGGGTAGGGACGGAACGGGGCGGGAAGGGGCAAAAAGCATACAAGTGGCGTGCAGCGAGCTAAGTGGCCAAGCCAAGGTGACGCAGAAAGAGAGAGCGAGCGAGGAGACTGAAACAAAGAGTGAGAGACTGGCAATGGACAAAGCTCGACTGCCTTTCTCCCTTCCACGCTTTTGAGCTCTCCCTGCTCTCTGCTCTCTGTCCCTTTTTCTCGCCACCTGACTAAAATCCTGTTGCACGAAAAAAAAAAGTTTCGTATGGGTTTACTAACTTTATTTATGTGTTAAACATTTATTTTATAAAAATCTTGAAATAAATTTAAGTTTGCAGAGATTTTAATCTTATGCAAACCTATAAAATATATTAGTTTGTGGTTTTTTTTTTAATTACAAATTTCGAAACATGAAATATGAAATATTTTTGGACTTCTTTGAATGCAAATCAAATCTCTTTCTTTGTGAAAACCTAAACAGGAAGCCGCAATCTCTAAATATTCTTTCTCCTACACTGGAAACAGCATAAATACATATGTACATACATACATATGCTTGCGTTTTGTGCACCGATATAACATAGATATCATAGTTTTATTTTTAGCCTGGCGTAAAACTTTCGTATTTACACATAGACAATTCTTAGGTCGCTGCACACACACAAAGAAATGGGCAAACAGACGCGCGTCTTCAGTATGTAAATGCATAATTATCTCTGTGTGTGCACCATGACAAGGGGAGGGGGAGCAGCAGCAGCAGCAGTAGAAAACTAGGCCGCTGACCTGAGGCGCTGTGCTGACGTCATGAATGAACTCGTGAATGTGCTTTGGTTTTTTGGCCCGTTTTATAAATAAAACAGCGGGCAGTCGTCAAGTAAGCAGTGCAAGCAGAAACTGAAGGGAAGGCGAAAGAGAAGGACAAACGTGACGCTCAACTGCAGTTGCATTTGGGAATGTAAAACATAACTGTAGGTTGCTCGCTAAGCTTGCCATCTCGGTCTGGCTTAAGGTTTTTGCAAGTTTGCTCTTCTCATTCTTCTTGTTGTTGGCTGTGGCGGTTGTTGCACTTGCGGCGAAAACAGAGGGAAGGGGGCGGTGGCGGTGGCAAGGGTGGTGGAATTGCAGAAGCAACAGCTGAGCACGTATACGCCCAGTGGTCGCTCAACGATCCGTATTTTTCTTTTTAGGTATTTTCCACTTTGTTGCATGCCTGCATTATGTATACCAAAAAATGTGTGTGCTTTCTTTATTTCTCTTTCGCTTTATCCTTCTCTTTTTGTGTAGATAAGCATAAGCAGACAGAAGCAGCGACGCCAACGCATGGGGAAATTTTCGAAATGCTTTTCTTTCTTTTCGCCTCCTTGTGTGTGTGTGTGCGTGTGTGGGGAATTTGAGGTTGGAAACTCAACACACTTTTACTTTTGCCTTGCTTCGCTTCTATTTTCCCTTCTCCCTTTTTTGCCAGGGCAATAAAGCCAACAATAACAAAAGAGAATCAAGTGGGGAGAGGACGAGGAAAAGCAGTAGCACAAAGCCAAATTTAAAGCGAACACCAATACATATGCATGGAGTGGAAGTAGAAGGAGAAGCATAAGGAGCAAGGGGACAAAAGAGAAGCAGGAGCAGGAGGAGTTGGAGGCTAGGGACAATTGAATACGCACAAGTTGACATGCGTAGTGAGTGGAAGAGGAAGCACAATTAAAATTGATATTTGCCCAGAGGAGAGTTATACAATTCAATTGAGGTGTAGCCATAACATACACAGAAAGCAAACGACAAAGAAGAAGCAACGCTCTAACGGGTCAAAGTAGACGAACCAGAGCCGAAAACCAAGAAGAACTCCGTTGGAATAAAAATAGCTGGACATGTTTAATAATAAACAAGCATACGCATAGAGGCACACAATCGCGGAGAAACAGTTAGATGACGCATATGAAACATGCATAAATCATATTCTTATAATTCTTTGGCGCAGAGAGAGAAAAGTTTTGTAGCTGGCAAAGGTAAAAAAGGCAGTTTGTAAATCGCAACAAGAGTAAATTCAACAAATTTTAAGTTATCGGTAATAAAAAATAGACAGAACCTAAAATTATTTGTATATTATAGAATAAAAACAAATTCTTAATAAATTTCACATTTCTTCCGATCATTTTTATATGTTAAAAGAAATAATTTACTCGAATTCGTTTTGGTTTTCGGCTTTCTTGCTGAATATTTATATTATATATTGGATTCACGATTTTTTAAGAATTCCTCTGTTCAGCTCCCGCTAATATTCCAAATTAAATTCCATTGCAATCTTTTTTCCTGATTGAATCATAATTTTCAGATAGCTTCGGGGGCAGAAAAACATGAAAATGAGATTTAGGACAGCGACAGAAAAAAATATTTGCTCCTGTAAATTGTAGGGTACATGAAAACTACTTTTTTTGTAAATATTTAAGCAAGATCAATTTTATGGCGACAACTTTTTACTATTGCAGGAAGCAACATGACTTTGATGCCAATTTCTTTTTCTCATTAATTTGTTTTTTGATTTGCTTTTAGTTTGGTCGGAAACGCTCTCGACTGGAGAGCAGAATTTTTCCGGCTTGCCTGCAACGTCAGCAATGCCCTTCCTCTTTATCGTTCTCTCGGTTCCCCCCCGTTTTTCGCCGCCCCTTTTCTGTACGATATGCCAGCCAAAGTGACGACCCCGAAAATCTGTTCTTTATACTCATTCCACCGAAAGAGTATTTTGGGAAAGTGTTTGAGTTTGTAGTTAAATAATGAAATAAATTAATTTTCAATTAATTAATTATTTATTAAGCTTTATACTTTTATTTATATTTTAAGTAAGAAATGTTTTTCCATACCCTGCACTAAATAGCATAATATTAATATAATAATATTAGTATATTTAATATTTTCTATTTAGCTATTTAAGCAGCTATAAATAATACCTTAACCGTACAGATTATTATCATTTAGCCTATTCCTCTAGGGCTGAGTTATATATAGTGTATTATTTCAACTTGCTTTAAGGTTATTCACGCCGTTATTCATTCACTTTGCTTATGAATGAACAGCGTCGACAATGAAGCAATTAAATAGGCAAATCCCCCCCTTTATTCCGTCCTCCATTAAAGCACCCACTCCCCTCCCCCCTTTCTCGATTTCCGACTCTGCTGCTGGCAACGTCGTCATTTTCCGTGGCGGCCATTGATGACGCACTTTTAGCCCTTCGCTGCTGCCGCTATCGGCCGGGGCACCTCGCTCGGATTCAGATTCGGCACTCCTGCCGGCTTGTAGATACCGTATCCCCAACCCTGCCCCACATGCATTCAATTTGATTTGGTTGCGCACCTGCTGCTCGCTTCGATGCAGTCCTCGCTGGAAACCCGATTGAATGTCGCCTACGGCCTATGCTACCCGAGAGTGCACTTCGCATTTGACCTACATTCGGGGGATCAGAGAGCGCGGAAACTCCGGTTCCGTTATGGAGAGCCACAGCTCCAGCTTCGGCTTTTAGCCAATTAAATATGCAAGTCAATTAGGGAGACACTGCGAAGCAGCCCGCCCACTCACCACCACCCTGCTGCTTAACTTTCCCCCCTTCGGTTCAAACCAACACGGCGTATGCGTGATGCATGGTGGCCAAAGAGCGACGCCCTCGAGGGTATGCAACACAAATATAGCGATTTCAGCTCGTTATTTCCACCTAGAAAGCACACAGCACAGGCACATGCATATATGCATACTTAATGTACATAAATATGGCATGTTTTGCCAGCGATTAACACAGTGGCAAAATTCACTGAAAATGTCAAATGCAAGCGCAACGAAAACAACACGAAAATGCGGGAAAAGCTGTCTGCCTGTATCGCTGGCGGGCAATAAATTTAGCTGTGGAATGGACACAAATGAGTGCATTTATGGACTCTCTGACTGTCTGGCCAATACACTCAATTTTTTTTTTTTTTTTTGTTCATTCAGAGCAGAATCTTTAATGATCTTTCGCACTAGCCATTAAACCGAACAGAGCGAAAATCCACGGTCCACCGCAGAGACCAAAAAGTTGTAAATAATTTGAGTTATAAATAGGCATAAACCGTGGCTTTTAGAAAATTGAAATTAGATTTTATTATGACACATTTGAAATATTTATAAAATTCGTTGCAGACATTGCATTACATTTTGGGATCTAAAAATATGTTATTTATTTCATCAAAATAGCAAAAAAATTATAGAAATTAAAAAAAAATGTCCACTTTCTTAGAATCTGTTACTTTTGTCAACTCAAGTCCCTAAAGCTAATTTCCCTGATATAAGTTTTTAGCGAAGAGCAAATAGTGTTAATTTTGGCGAACGAAAAATAGACTTTAAAGCAACGTATTTTTGCGGCAAAAGGCGCACACTTTTGGAAAAACTATAAACACCAATGCTACATGAAATGGCAAGCGTGATTCGCGATAATTATAATAATAGCCATAACAAAACCATCACAACCCATGAACAGAATTGCACAAATAAACAGAGTAAAGCAGGAAGATTCATCACGATGCGAGGCGCTTAACACGCTTCCCGTTGGGAGAGTCAGATGCCCCTCCGCCCTGGTTCCATGGACCACTATTAGCCATTTCTGTTCTGTTTCGATTCGATTCTATCCGAATTGCCTTGGTTTGGTTGCCTGTTTGGCTTAAAATTGTGCTGTGTGGGGCGAGTGATGTGCTGCTCTGTTTTATAGATTTCCATGGCAATGGCACATACGAATACACATATAGAGCACGTCGAATCGGTGCTGTCTATGACGTCGTTGGCGCTCTGCTCACGTCACGGCAGACACGGCCAACAGCCGCACAATTTGGAAAAGTTCAAACGCGCACACTTCTTGGCCACAAATAGCCCGATGATGCTGCCCCTATTCCATACTATAACTTATACTATATAGCCTATACTGTGTGCTAAGCGCTGCCCCTCCTGAAGTTGCCGCGATCAGCACACGATCTCTATACTTTCGGTCATGTGGCGATGGATGACGTTGGGTTGCTTGGGTTCACTCGACAAACTGGGAATAATTAGGGTGGCTAAAGATTATATTAATTTCTCAACAGAATTTGAACTTTTGATATAAAAATATAACCTCTAACTTTTTCATTAGGGTAGTAATCGAAATGATATTTAAAGCAAGGAGAAAATTTATTTTTAAGTCATGAGAACTTACTTTTTGAATATTCTAAAACCTTTCTAGACTTATTGAATATTTAATATTTTAAAGCGTACTTCAACTTATTCCATTATCTGTTTAAGTAAACCTTCTTTTTCTGCCTGTAATGTCAGTGCTAGTTTTTATTATTACAACCTCTTCAGCGGCATCAACATCGGCATAGGGATCACCGGGGACCGAAGCTCTTCCTTCCATTCAAATTTTATGGAAATTTAGAGAGTATTTTTAAGACTGGACATCTGTTGCTGGTGTTGAAGATGTTTTATGATTTGCGTGTTGCTTTTTTTGGAGGTGTTTAGTGCTCATTAATTACAATTTATTTGTATTGTTACCAGAAAAGTATGGCTTAGTGTCAACCGATAATGTATGTAATAGCCAAAAGGAGTCACCTCCGACACCATCAGGTATATATATCCTTGATTAGCACCACCAGCTGAGAGGATTTAGTCATGTCTATCTCTGTATTGCCCGTGTAAAACAACAGATCTCAGAGACTACAAGAGCTACCAAATTTGGTTCCAAAATTTCTGTATGTTTTAGCCAGTTAAGAAATCCTTAATGGTAAGAGCACTAATGATGGATTTCGTAAAAAAAAACTGATTTGGAATAATGAGACGGGGGTGCGGGAGTCTCGAAACATGGTTCCGAACTGGAACGATCTCAAATTAAATAACTTTTTAGGATGCTTAAGGAAAAAGAGTGAGAAAATAGGCAGCATAACTTTAAAGTTTAAACTAATATCATTCAACGTATTTATTTTAAAATAAAGACTAATCAAAATCTTTTAAAACTTAGAATCCTATAACTAATTAGCTAAGCCAAGACAGCCTCATTCTCAAATTCGTTTCTATCCGCATTGGGGTTACCTTAAACTCAGTAGTAGGTTATGGTCTTTGGTACTCACCCTCGCAAATATATCCTTGCTGGATGAGGCCCCAGAGCAGATCCGAGCAGTGGTGACAGTATGTTGGCTTATGAAATGTCTTCTTCACGAATGAATGCCCACCATCCGCCATTTTGTTTGCCTGTGTCCGCTGCCCGTCCTTCCGCTTCCGGTTCCTGTCTCGGTTTCGGTTTCGATTTTGCCTCTCTGCTTTATCCTTCGCCTGTGGCTTGTGCGAATGCTGTTATGTGCGTATGTCTTGGTGCTGACTTGTGCGTTAGACTCCTCTCCTCCTCCAAGTGGCCGTTGCCGTTGCCGTGGCCGTTGCAGCTGCAATTTCAGTTGCTAATGCGCAGTGGCAGCCAGCTGCAAATATCTGTTGCTGCGGCAGTCAAAACTGCGGTATATGTTGCAGGTGTTGTTGTTGATGCAGCAAAGGCAATAATATATGTGGCTGCTGCGTAGATGGGCTATTTCGAAGTGGGAATCTTTTGGTTGGGCAACCTAGGCGCCTGCTGCCAGTGCGGCGGGCGTCGAGGCCAGCTGTGGCAGCGCTGCCGTACCGACCGAGGGCGTGCACTTGGCGTGGGCGTGGTAGGGTGAAAATCCGGCCAGCCTGGACTGCTGCTGATCCTTCAGATCCTGCTGCTCTGGATGCTGCTGCTCTGAGTGCTCTGGCTGCTCCGACTGCTGTTCCTGCTGTTGCTGCTGACAAAAGCGATGCGAAATGGAGTACGACGACGACGAAAGTGACGACGACGGCTGCATTTTCATCCATTGGTCAGGTGGCGGCTCCCTTATCCGGACATTTGCTTGCCGGGCTCGGATCTCTGGCTGTTCGGAGGCAACTTCTTCTTTCTGCTGTTTAGTTTAACAATCGTTTTTGGCTGCTATATACATAGTGGCTATGCATAATTATATTTTTTTAGACTTGTGCATTTTCAGTTTTGGTTAAGCGTTCGGACTTTCGGTTGAGTTTTTACTGTTAATTATATTTACAATTTCTAGCGCTGCACTAAACAAAAAACAGAAATGATAATTGTATACATTATTTTGGGTATATTTTTCCGTTTTTTGCATTTATGTGTGCCATTTTGCATGTATTTCTTGTTGTTTTGCTCGAATATTTTCTATATGGCACTGCACACACGTAGGCACACTTCACTCGGCGGGCGGTCTTCACTTTACTACGACGGCAGCAGCAGCAGCAGCTCGGAAAATGTTTTTCTTCGACTTGGCTCTCTCTCGCTTCGCTTTTCCTTCGCCTTTCCACTTTCCGCTTTCCTACGCTGATACGTGGGCGCCGCACCCCCCAAAAGAAAAAAAAACAGCAGAGCCAAAAAAAAAAAAGCTGAAGGCAGAAGGGAAAGCGTTTCCCGATAATAAAATCCACAAGAGCGGGAGTTTCCACGGGGAAGGCTACACAGAGAGAGAGAGAGAGAAAGCGAGAGCGGACTGCGCAAAAGAGATGGGGAGAGAGAGGCACGCGTCATGCGTGGTGAGTTGGCTAAAAAAGTTCCCAGTATTCTTGGAGCGCCATAAAAAAGTAGTAGACATCAATATAATAATAGAAGTGGCAAAAATATGATATCAACAGCGTGTACCGCTGGGGCAAAGAGAGTAGCGAGTAGGTGGCAGGGACAGAAGAGAGCGTGTAGGCAGAGACGAAGAGTGTGAGAGTGTGAGAGCGAAAACGCAAACTGCATTGAGGATTTTCCTTTTGCTTCATTTTCATTCCCCCAAAACGCCAATCTATTAATTTCCACACCGCCGCGGCGCCCTCAAGTATGCAACATGTTCTGCGATGATGAACCAATTACCACCGCTCACATTTCCAACATCCTCTCCTCCTGCGCTTCCTCCTATCGCTGCCCCATTGCCACCAACGGGGATGGCCAAGGACAATCCAGTCAAATATTATATCATACAGGTCCTAATAATAGACGGAAACAAAGGTAACGACACTTGAAGTTTTCAACTTGATGACAATAAACGACAGCTAACGGAAAACACACAAATCCACAGTGTGCGTGTGTGTATATGCGAACAGTTAAGGACGATACAATAGCACTACAGGATATAAACCCGGTCTGTGTCGCCCACTTACTGATATTCCATAAAGGATATATGATAATGTATTTGAAAGTTTGTGCTGTTTTAGCCAGGTTTGCATATGAATTAATTATTATGTTGTAGCCTATAAATTAACATGTTCTAATTCGTAACTCTGTAGGGACAATTATTTAGAGAGTCTTTAGTCCATTAAGAAAAAAGAAATCAGATAAGATATGTATGTATTTATATCTTAAAAAAAAAATATTTTGTGTCTGTTTCCCATATTTCCATCGATTAAAATCTGTTCCAATCGATTATTTCACTTATATTTCAAGATTATTGGAAGTTTTATATTCAATTCGAAGATTGAACAGAGCTTACCTTAATCTGAGATAATTAAAAAAGTAATACAACTCTTAATGGGAGGAATAAACAGAGTGTAGTAGAGAATAAACAGTAACATTAAAGATGTTACTAAGAACAGCCAAATTTTCTATTAGAAAATTGTATAAAATGTTAAATATATGCATATAAATATTATATATATGAAGTTTTAAATATTCTGGAAGTTATTTTATAATAACTTATCTAAACAAATTCTGCACCTGACATCAATAAAACCTAAATTGTTTTCTTTAATTTTGTCCCACCTTTAAATCCTCTTCAAGAAACTACTCTAAACTTGAACTTTTATCATTGAACCTTCTCGTAGGATAATAACCAGTTTTAACGCTTAGCCTCGTTATGGAATGCGATTTGTTGCGAAAACTTGTGGAAAAGAGTTTTGAACTTGGACTTGGCTTTGGTTTTGCCAGCAAGTACTACTATTTGGCCCGCAACTGTGTGTGTGGAGCCAGCCTGACGACGTGGAATGTCCAGGTCCCGTGCCCGTGCTCTGTATTTCGTGTCCCTTGTCCATATATCCTGGCCTCCAGGAGCGCGACATGCGCAATGGGGGGTTCCCAGAGAAAACTCACCACGCGGGGCACCGCTCGGCAGTGAACCCAACTCCACCACGGCGGAACAGCAGTTCAACGAAAGTGGCCAAGTTTAAGGATAAATCACAACGAGCAGATTTTTGCAACAAATGCTGCCAAGGCGGTGTGGGTGGGTGGGGGTTTTTGGTTTTTCTTTCTGGGGTGTTGAAAACTTAGCGGCTTTTCGTTTTTTTTTGCTTTTTTTGGAGGGGGGTAATTATTGTTTTGGTAGCCAGAAGAGCAACGGAATTATGGATGCTAATGGGGGGCCGAAAAGTACGATATATAGCTTTTGGAGGCTGTGTATGTGTACACACAAAGACAAAGCAGCCGCACTTCGCACCCACTGGGGCCATGGTGGCGCCCACTTTCCACTCCCCCGCCCCACCCCCTGGCTTTTTCATCCCCGCACCCTCTGCTGCTTTGCTGGCCAATGCTGCGCGCTTCGCTCTTTTCGGGCCGCATGAGCAAATCGCAATAGATAGAGAATTTTTTTCTTTCATTCTGGCTGGCGCGGCTTGATTCCTTGCCCCACACACACACACACACTCGCACTTGCACCCGCACACTCGCACGCACACCTATCCGTGTCCTTTAATACTTTCGCAAGTCCTTATATGTACGTATTTAGCCAGAGGTGGGCGAGTGGCCTTGCCTTTTTCCCTTGGCAAACACTCGAAGGAGTTAATAATCGGGGAAAAGTCGGAGCCAGGAAAGTTGGAGCCTGGAAATGTCAGCACTTGGCACATATGACAACGTAATTTTCACGCACACACACTCGAACACACACACACCCCCGCGCTCACTTGGAGAGAGTGAGGGAGAAGGAGAGAGAGCGAAATTTTATGTACCATATATTTTTGAAGCTGCAAAATTTTGCACACTTTTCGACTTTTCACACTGCTGCCGCCGCCGAGATTTTTATTTTCATTTCGTTTGGGTTTGGTTTTGGCGTTGCTTTTGGCTGGCCTTTTTCACATTCGATTTTCCTCGCACTTCACAAACTTTTCTTTTCGGTTTTTTATTTTTCGGAAAGTTTCCACAGCACTTTGCAGCAAGTGGCTGCGAATGAATGAACGTTTCGCCCGAGTTTTGGCGAGTTTTCAGCCAGTTTTCATTGCTTTCTTGCGCCGCTGCTGCCAGTGTGTGTGAAAATTTTCCTGTCCTGCCTGTGGTTGTGAAAGTCCAGTGAAAATCCGCAACCGTTACGTACGGGAGAGCACACCTAGCTGCTGTGTGCAAGGTTGCCACCTTAGCTCTTTTCCCGTCAATTTTGGCTATTTTGGAAGATCAGATTCGGGAAAACATTGAGAACTGCGGGAAGCGGGAATTCTGGATTTTTTACAATATGTATTTGGCTTTTTTACGTTTTTTTTTTAGGTTGCCCAAGTTACCAGTTTTTATCTAAAGTTTATATCTAAGACCAGAATAAAAGTCTATGTCGAACGGGGATACCTGTATGTATGATCCCTAATTCAGCAAAACGGAAAGCGGGAGATACAAGATAGAATTCTGTCTGTTTCACTGAAGAAGCTATTTTCCTTTAGTTAAATTTTATAAATTTAATTAGCTTATTATAAATGAACGAAACCGAAAATCGGAACTTAAATTATATTTACGAAAGTTCGCCTACTTCTTTAGGACAATTTAATTGATAATTAAGTAAAAAAGGAATAATAACTAACACTATTTTGATCAAAATTTTAAGTGAAAGTAAGTTAATCAATCTTTATCAAAACAAGCATTAATTTCACAAATATACATTGTACAATGCACATACTGAAATACCCTAGGTCGAATCCCTGCAAAATTATATTTGATTGAATTAAATATATTTATAAAATAAAAGAAAATATTTAATAATTCTGTGAATTTAAAAATGATAAAAAAAAAATAAATAAGAAATAATTTGTTGAGATTTGTTTGTTGTTTTCTAGGCCCCGTGACAACAAAGTCAAATTCAAACCGAGCAAAATAACAGAATAGGAAAAACAGAAGTTTATAAACTAGTGGAAGCAAATCATTAATTGGAAAACTTGGTGTTTTTTTTTTTTGTTTTTGACCGGAATTTTTTTTTGTTTGTTTTTTCGTTCTTTAATTCACTCTCAAAATTCTGTAATTTCACCTACAAAATTCTGTTACGATTTATAGCCAAACTGTTTTCCCCCCCTTTTTTGTGAATATTTTTAGCTTTTTCTTTTGTTTCTTTAGAGTCAAAAACTGTTTTGCTCAAAAAGTGGCAGCACTGTGCCAGCCCTTGTGCCGCCGCTCTCCCAATGGGGCTCTCTCCATATCTAGCTCTCTCTCGCCCCCAAATAAAAATGAAATCAACAATTTGTTGGTGGCAGGGCTGCAGTGGTCTCCAAAATATATGTGACCAAATCGCGGGATGAAAAAAGCCACAAAAGAAACCGTTATTTAAAATGTAGTTCTTTATTTGGAAAATTCGAATTTTAGTTCAGTTTATATTTATATTTAAGTTTATAATTAGATATTTAATTATTTATTTTATGTCATATTATAACTGAATTGATTTTTTATTTTAGTCTGAATGCTGAGAATGTTGGTAATCTTCAAAAATCTTTAACTTTCCCCCAAGTTCAAAGACGTCGAAAACAACCAGAAAGTAGGAAAAGAATGTCCAAGGAAAGTAAAAAGCTTTGTGTACGATACTTTGGATACAGCAATTTCCATATATTTATATAGGGCTTTTACCTTATAGCTAAAGAGTTGAGCACACCGTCGGAAAATCGCTTTGCTTTGCTTATCTCTAGGTCATTCTTTAGAAGTACGAATGTGTATGAGCAACCGATATTGCTGCTTTTGTAGGGTTTAAGTAAAATGTGTTGCAAATTGCATTTGCCAAGCGAACTTAGGAGAAGATTTAACAGCACTGCAATACGTTAATTTTATGCTGACACACAGGATGGTTAAATAATAATAATAATAGTAGAACCGATATATACTTTTGGGTTACGTTGAATACAAATGCACGCGTACAATTAAGATTAAGGCGACTTTAAATGGGTTCAACAGATAATGTCTTTCTTGGGCTTCCTCCCCGAAGAGCCAACTTAGCCCAGGCCATGATCGTCGAAGAAACTCTGCGGGGTTTCGTCCTGGAACGGGAGAATGCTTAGCTTAAGTTACGTGATCTATACTTTACTTCGCTCGGAGAATAAAGACAGGCAAACCAAATAAAAGCTTCGACACGGGAACTAACCCACATAAATAGGCTATGGAAAACGGGTTAAAAGAGGCAAACAACTAAAGAACAAAGGGACACCTAAACGGTGCACTAAGCCAGACAGAGGGGATAGATTGGAGAGCAGAGTTTAAAGGGCAGAGGTCAGATCAGTGGAGACTAGGTCAGAGCAGTCAAACAACAGGTCAGTGACAACAGCAAAACAACAGTCATAAATAATTAATTACGTAAGAGTACACAATAACATTAAATACATACTGACGACGATCACCAGCTAACGGTCTTACCATTATCGTACTAGGCATACATAGAGCATAAGATACATAGTACATTTATGTTTTTCATTTTTTGGAAAATACTTTTTTATTATTTAATTTTTTTTATCTTTTACAAAACACGGAAAATTTGGCTAAAACGTACAACACACATACATAAACATATATATAATTGTAGATATACATAAACTAGACTTTATTCGGTTACCACTAAGGCATGATTATTACAATTTTCAATTTTAAATCGTTCTCATTTTGTATTTCAACATTAAAGCTTACTTGTTTCTATGGTAAGAATAGTATTGCATATATCTCCCCACTAACTATATTAGTTATTGCCCATTTTGGTGATTGTTTGGAATGATCTTTCGATTTTTTAATGTAGATATATGAGGAAGAATATTAACTGAGTTGAAAAAACCCCGAATGGAACTATCTACGTGAGGTTTGGCTTGTTTTGCATGAACTTTGCTGGATCTATTATCTGTGGGTTTGTGTGTGGTTTTTGCGAGAGTGTGTGTATGAAAAACCGCATGCCAGATGCTCGGAAGTTACTATATCTAGTGGGATTTATTGCTTTCTGAGCCTCACGTTGCTTCGTTTACTTGGTTTTGCTTAGCGCCTCAGTGCTGTACAACAGCCAAAACACACTATAGTATTGCGAAGTGGATAGAGCAGTGTTGGTAAGTGCCAAGTGCAGCACACATTGTCGCTTGAGGAGTAATCTGGGGTGTTTAAGTGTGTTGTGTGCTTGTGGTGTCTGGGTGTGCGTGTAATATCAACTACATGTAAGTTCTACGGTGTTCTAGTTCTTTAGAGGAGTCCAATGTCTCTTAAAGTGCCCTCAACGGCTTCGTCCTGGAGTACAGAGAATAAGAACAATAAGAACGAGAAGAGTAGAATAGAAGGAAAGAAAGTAGTAGTAGTAGCAGTAGTGGTTTTTGGTGGTAGTACAAGTAGTAGGTGTAAGTGTGAATAGTTGAATGTGTCCAAAAAAGAAACCAGTTTCAATCTTATTTTGCGTTTCTTTCGTTTACGGCACAACTTGGAAACACGTAATGCATATTGTAAGTACATATATGGATGAACATCACAGCGCAGCGCGGGGAAGGCTGGGGAATGGAAGCTGGGCAATTTACACAGACATATTATGTACAGCTGGGCGGAGGTTTGACTGATCTGACCTATCGACACTCCACTACTAAGACCCTTCGCAGATAGGGGATATTACTTTTTATATTCTTTACTCTGGATCTTTGGGTTGGGCTTTGTTTTCTTTTTTATCTTTGTTTTTCATTTAGTTGAGATACTCATTGAAGTCCTGTGGTTGTTGGTGGTTGGTTGGTGGTGGTAGTAGTAGTTGTGTTAACATCGATTTATGCAGTGGCGGGTAGGGTAAGCGTTAATAATAACAAGAGAAAGGGTACATGGGTTACACATTTAAAAATATGGTATATATGGTATGGCAAGTATTTATCGTCGTATCTAGTTAGTAATTCATCTACAAAGGTCATGCAAAGTAATCAAGCCAGCTAGAGATCGGGAGATCTCACTACAATTCGGATTAGGAAACTACAAAAGGCTAATAATTGTACTACAACAGATGGCAAACAAAGGTAAATTGATTTATAGTTTACTGCACAGCTTCATCTATGGCAAGTTCAATACTGTGGCGATCATCAAATAATTCCAGGTAAGTTCTCACAATTCACAATTCGCTTTCGAGACGTGTAGGCAAGTGTCACAACAACTCAAGACGGCATGCAATGACAAATAAACATTTCAGTTGTTGACTGGTGTGCGTGTGTGCGAGCTAGGATTTTTTTTTACATCAGATTCAAAACTTAAAGTTAATGACAATGCAGCTGCGAGTACACACACACGCACACTGGACTTAGGTTCTATTGCAGCGAGTAAAAGAACTCTTCTTGCTTCGAGGGTGGTTAGAGGTGTTTAGTTATTAGTTTCGATTGCACAAATTAAAGAAACAAGAACGAGAAGTAGGTAAGGTAAGAGTAGAGTATAAAGTATAAAGAGAAATCCGTGATATGCGCATGAGGTATGACATTGTAGACGTTAAAGATAGGCATATAAATATATATATAGATGCAAACAAACACTAACGAACGAAGTAACGAAACTAAAAACCAGCGAGTTGAATAAATATATATGTAAAACAATTAACAATATCCGGCATAGGTTTAGAGAGTGACACAACCGTTTAGGCATTACAGATCATATGTCTCGGGTGTACTGACCTCTTGGAGCAGATCCTGCGAGGCAATTGCCTTAAGTACGTTCTTCTTGGACGTCTCCTGGATCTCGCCGCCAATAAGCAGCTCGTCCAGGATAAAGTACGCCTTCTCAAAGTTGAAGATAATGTCCAGCTCGCACACCTGCCGGAAAGATGCAGCATTTAAACTTTCAGTGCCTTTTCAGAGCAAAAAAGGCGTTAACTTACGCTGCCAAAGTACTTATCCAACAGCTCGACGTAGCGATGGATGATCTCCAGTGTCAGCAGCTCGTTGTCGTTCTGCTCGATGGCGCAGCAGAAATACAAGCTGGCATACCTGCAAAAAGCCACAAGCCATGGTAATGATACAATTTAACCTTAGGAAGCACTATGCACTCACCTCTTGTACACAATTTTGCAGTCCTTCCACTCTAGGAAGGAGCACATCTTGGGCTTGCGGGCCAGTATCGTAGTGACCAGCTCCCGGGTGATCTTCTTTTTTACCTTGTCCGGATAGGCCATGTACCACTTCTGAAGCCGCAGCTTGCCCTGTCGACTGAACAGCAGCATAAACAGCATCTGGAACGGGAGAGCACCATCGTTAGCCCGGAATGTGATTTTCTATAGCGAACATAATAAATTTTCCATATCTTTGAGGGCCACGGAAGCCCCAATTTCCACTGACAGTCATCGAGCACACCCACACTGGCGCACACGCACGCACACGTATTTCCACCTGGAGCCACCGCATCGTCAACACAAAATCCCGCTTCCAATACACGAATAAATCACGGTTTCACAACATAATATATAAGCCTCACCATTGCCAATGGTTTTGCCCTGTGTGTTTGATGTTTTTCGTGGACTAGGTGTGCCAAATATTAACGAAAAACTTATTTTTCCATGCAGCAAATGAGCAAAACACTAGAGCTGGAAAAAACATCGGCGATGTATCGATACATCGAGGGATTTACAGAAGTCTGGAAACATCGAGGTTTTCAAACACCGATGGTCGATGTTTATCTTATGATACTACTAGGCTAAATAGCAATATATTTATTTATAAGTCTGTTAAATTCAAGCTTTTCTATAATAAATATCATTCACTGCGAACTATCGCTATGCAACTGCACGCCACTTCTCCCATCTCTATTATACGTAGCAACTGGCGGTACTCGTGCCGTTTTATAGGCGAGGAATTTTCATCAAATTGAGAAATTGCAAGCAAAGTCGCAGCATCCTGATCCAGCGACCATGTCGATAAAGCTGAAAGCGAACCTCAACAACCCGCCCATAAGTAAGTTCATATAGGCGGCCGGCTGCAGTGACCTTCCCTGCCCGGATGGGTGCACGCTGTGAGGTTATATCCGGCGGTCTATTTATGTACACAATTTATCAGGAATCCAGCGATATTGCATCAGTTTCGTATCGTGTGATATTAATTGACTCTTTTACATTTGTAGGTGGCTTGGCGACGGCGCACCTTATCAATGGCACGGTGCCCGTGGAGATTGTGTGGACCAAGGAAGAAACCTCGCTGCAGTTTCCCGACGGCCGAATCCTGGTGTGCCACTCTAACAACGACGTTCTCAGGGCTCTGGCACGCTCCGCTCCGGACTACAGGCTGTACGGAGAGACGGCCATTGAGCGGACACAGATCGACCACTGGCTCTCGTTCTCGCTGACCTGTGAGGATGACATCTCCTGGGCGCTATCGTTCCTGGACAAGTCCATTGCTCCGGTCACTTATTTGGTGGCCAATAAGCTAACCATCGCCGATTTTGCACTGTTCAACGAGATGCACTCGCGCTACGAGTTCCTGGCCTCCAAGGGCATCCCGCAACACGTTCAGCGATGGTATGACCTCATTACTGCCCAGCCGCTGATCCAGAAGGTTCTCCAATCGCTGCCCGAGGGAGCGCGAGTAAAAAGGAGTCCGCAGGCCTCCAAGGAGCAGACTCCGGCCAAAAGTGGCGAGCGCAAGCAGGAAGGCAAGTTCGTGGAATTGCCCGGCGCGGAGATGGGCAAGGTTGTTGTCCGATTTCCGCCAGAGGCCTCCGGTTACCTGCACATTGGCCACGCCAAGGCGGCGCTGCTGAACCAATACTACGCTTTGGCCTTCCAAGGCACCCTCATCATGCGCTTCGACGACACAAATCCCGCCAAGGAGACGGTCGAGTTCGAAAACGTCATTCTCGGCGATCTTGAACAGCTGCAGATCAAGCCAGACCTGTTTACGCACACCTCCAACTACTTTGATCTGATGCTGGACTACTGCGTCCAGCTGATAAAGGAGAGCAAGGCCTACGTGGATGACACTCCGCCCGAGCAGATGAAGCTGGAGCGCGAACAGCGCGTCGAGTCGGCCAATCGCTCCAATTGTAAGTTGATCCCATATTTTCTTATGACTTTTGTAAAGTGCCTTTATCTTTCGCTTAGCCGTCGAAAAGAATCTTTCGCTGTGGCAGGAGATGCTGAAGGGCTCGGAGATCGGCCAGAAGTGTTGTGTGCGCGCCAAGATCGACATGTCCTCGCCCAACGGCTGCATGCGCGATCCCACCATCTATCGTTGCAAAAATGAGCCGCATCCCCGCACGGGAACCAAATACAAGTGAGTTTAAGAAAAAAATAAATATGCGAAAGTTAAATATAATTATAAATGTATGGCAGGGTCTATCCTACATACGATTTCGCCTGCCCCATTGTGGACGCCATCGAGAATGTGACACACACGCTGCGCACCATGGAGTACCACGATCGTGACGATCAGTTCTATTGGTTCATCGATGCCTTGAAGCTGCGTAAGCCCTACATCTGGGAGTACAGTCGCTTGAACATGACCAACACGGTATTATCCAAGCGGAAGCTTACGTGGTTTGTGGAATCTGGGCTAGTTGATGGCTGGGACGATCCTCGCTTTCCCACAGTCCGCGGCATCATTCGCCGTGGCATGACCGTGGAGGGCTTAAAGGAGTTCATCATCGCCCAGGGTAGCAGCAAGTCTGTTGTGTTCATGAACTGGGACAAGATCTGGGCGTTCAACAAGAAGGTGATCGATCCAATTGCTCCCCGCTACACGGCATTGGAGAAGGAAAGACGCGTGATCGTTAATGTAGCCGGTGCCAAGGTGGAGAAGATCCAGGTGTCCGTTCATCCCAAGGACGAGTCGCTGGGCAAGAAGACTGTCTTGCTGGGCCCACGTATCTACATTGACTACGTCGATGCCGAGGCTCTCAAGGAGGGTGAGAATGCCACCTTCATCAACTGGGGCAACATCTTGATTAAGAAGGTGCACAAGGATGCGTCGGGAAACATTACCTCAGTGGACGCGGCTCTTAATCTGGAGAACAAGAACTTCAAGAAGACCCTGAAGCTAACCTGGCTGGCTGTGGAAGACGACGCCAGTGCTTATCCGCCCACGTTCTGCGTTTACTTTGACAACATCATCAGCAAGGCTGTTCTAGGCAAGGACGAGGACTTCAAACAGTATATTGGGCACAAGACACGCGATGAGGTGGCCATGCTGGGCGATCCCGAGCTGAAAAAATGCAAAAAGGGTGATATTATCCAGTTGCAGCGTCGTGGCTTCTTCAAGGTGGACAATGCCTATGCCCCACCTAGTCCCTATTCGAATGTTGCTTCGCCCATTGTTTTGTTCTCGATTCCGGATGGACACACCAAGGATGTACCTACCTCGGGTCTGAAGATCAATGCGCCGGCGGATGCCAAGACTACGGTGAGTGGATCTTTGTTTTCTAAATTAGATTTTTTTTTATAATATTATTTAGAAGTCTGTATATAACATTTATTCTTGATCAGCCATATGGTAAGAGGTACTCTAAATTCGACCGACAGCAAGCTCTCTTATGTTATTGTTTTATAGACATACATATGTACATATAAACAGCCTAATCAGCTGTTTGAAAGCACTCTCTTTTCCTTCGCTCACTCGTGTTGCTTATCTCTTTCCCTTGCTCTTAATTATGTGCCGCGTTGCTTGGCCACAATCTTCAGCTTGGGCCAGAAACCAGTTGTTTGCTGAACCACCAAGCGCGCGTATCGTTTTCGTTTTGGGCTCTTTTCCTTAACTGTAAGAGACTCGAGAAGTGGCTTTAAATAATGCATGTGTCGCCCTTGCTGACGTAGCATACAAAAAATATAATGTTCAACTGATGACGTTGCCTTAACTTGACAATTTGATAATTTATTAAAATATAACATTTAATTATTGCAGAAAAAGGCATCTTCACCTGCTAAATCCAACGACAAGGCTTCCGAATTGGACAAACAAATTGGCCAGCAAGGCGATGTGGTGCGTGAACTGAAATCCAAGAAGGCAGCAAAGGATCAAATCGATGCTGAGGTGAAGAAACTGCTCGCGTTAAAAGCAGACTACAAGTCAGCCACTGGCAAGGACTGGAAACCAGGACAAACTCCTGCAGTTGCAGCTGCACCTGCTACCGCTCCCACTGCTTCCACCAACGACGCAGCTTCGGTGAATGCCAGCATTGTGAAGCAGGGCGATCTAGTTAGAGACCTGAAGGGAAAGAAGGCTGCCAAGCCAGAAATCGACGCCGCTGTAAAGACGCTCCTTGAACTGAAGGCTCAGTACAAATCCCTCACAGGTCAGGATTGGAAACCGGGCACTGTGCCGCCCACTCCCACTGCCGCCACGACTGCCAACGATTCGGTGTCCCAGATCCTCAGCCAAATCACTGCCCAGGGCGACAAAGTCCGTGAACTAAAGGCAGCTAAAGCCGATAAGGCCACCGTTGACGCTGCCGTAAAGACACTGCTAGGTTTAAAGGCGGACTATAAGGCAGCCACTGGCAGCGACTGGAAGCCCGGCACCACAGCTCCAACTCCCGCAGCAGTAGCACCAACGGCTGCACCAAAAGTCAAGCAGGAAAAGAACGCGGATCCAGCTCCCGCCGGTGCTGTGATTGCCTTGCTGGACAAGATCGCGCAACAGGGTGATAAGATTCGTCAACTAAAATCGGCCAAATCGGAAAAATCCCTGGTGGATGCCGAAGTCAAACTTTTGCTGGCCTTGAAAACCGATTACAAATCCCTGACCGGTCAGGAGTGGAAGCCAGGCACTGTGGCACCTACTCCAGTGGCCATCGTAGATCTCACTGGCCCAGATTCTAGCAGCGACGTAAGCGGTGTTTTGGGCAAGATCCAGGCGCAAGGCGATAAGATTCGTCAGCTGAAGTCGGAAAAGGCGGCCAAGAACGTCATTGAGCCAGAGGTGAAGACTCTTTTGGCCCTAAAGGCCGAATACAAGACGCTGAGCGGAAAGGACTGGACCCCAGACGCTAAGGCGGAACCAGCTGCTGTGAAGAAGGAAGCGAGCCCCGTTGAGATGGCATCGTCAGCGAAGGATGAACTCACCCAGGAGATTAATGCCCAGGGAGAGAAAGTGCGTGCCGCAAAGGGTAGCAAGGCGGCCAAGGATGTCATAGACGCTGAGGTGGCCAAGCTGCTGGCTCTTAAGGCCAAGTACAAGGAGGTCACGGGCACCGATTTCCCTGTGGCCGGACGAGGTGGTGGCGGCAGCGGCGGCGGAGGATCTACCAAGAAGGCCCCCAAAGAAGCGCAACCGAAACCTGCCAAGCCGGCGAAAAAAGATACGGCTGCCGATGCTGCTGGCGCTGTAAAGAAACAAACCCGATTGGGTCTGGAGGCCACCAAAGAGGAAAACCTTCCCGACTGGTACTCGCAGGTGATCACCAAGGGCGAGATGATCGAATACTACGATGTGTCCGGCTGCTATATCCTACGCCACTGGTCCTTTGCCATCTGGAAGGCCATCAAGAATTGGTTCGACGCCGAAATCACCCGCATGGGCGTTAAGGAATGCTACTTCCCCATCTTTGTGTCGAAGGCGGTGCTGGAAAAGGAGAAGACCCACATCGCCGACTTCGCCCCGGAGGTGGCCTGGGTGACCAAGTCCGGAGACTCTGATTTGGCCGAGCCCATCGCCGTGCGCCCCACCTCCGAGACCGTCATGTATCCCGCCTACGCCAAGTGGATACAGTCGTATCGGGATCTGCCCATTCGTCTCAATCAGTGGAACAACGTTGTGGTAAGTAAATGTGAAATTAAAACCTTAAATAACTTGTATCTAATAAAGTCATTCATATCCACAGCGCTGGGAATTTAAACAGCCAACGCCATTCCTGCGCACCCGCGAGTTCCTCTGGCAGGAGGGACACACCGCATTCGCCGGAAAGGAGGAGGCCGACAAGGAAGTGTTGGATATTCTCGATCTGTACGCTCTGGTCTACACCCACTTGCTGGCCATTCCCGTGGTCAAGGGTCGCAAGACTGAGAAGGAAAAGTTCGCGGGCGGTGACTACACCACCACCGTGGAAGCCTTTATCTCGGCCTCCGGACGCGCTATCCAGGGAGCGACCAGCCATCACTTGGGTCAGAATTTCTCCAAAATGTTCGAAATCGTTTACGAGGACCCCGAGACGCAGCAGAAGAAGTACGTGTACCAGAACTCTTGGGGCATAACCACGCGCACCATTGGCGTTATGATTATGGTGCATGCGGACAACCAGGGCCTGGTGCTGCCCCCACACGTTGCCTGCATCCAGGCCATCGTTGTGCCCTGCGGCATAACCGTGAACACTAAGGATGATGAGCGGGCGCAGTTGTTGGACGCGTGCAAGCAGTTGGAAAAGCGCCTTAGCGGCGGCGGAGTGAGGTGCGAGGGTGACTACCGAGACAACTACTCGCCGGGCTGGAAGTTCAATCACTGGGAACTGAAGGGAGTTCCACTGCGCCTGGAAGTGGGTCCCAAGGACCTGAAAGCCCAGCAATTGGTGGCCGTTCGCCGTGATACCGGCGAGAAGATCACCATCCCGCTGGCCGATGTTGAGAAGAAGATACCCGCTTTGCTTGAGACAATCCACGAGAGTATGCTGTCCAAGGCGCAGCTGGATATGACCAGTCACACCAAGACCGTGACCAATTGGGCCGACTTCTGTGGCTTCCTCGAGCAAAAGAACATACTTTTGGCTCCCTTCTGTGGCGAGATCAGTTGCGAGGACAAGATCAAGGCGGACAGTGCCCGCGGCGAGGAGGCTGAACCCGGAGCACCAGCCATGGGTGCCAAGTCCCTTTGCATCCCCTTCGAACAGCCGGCGTCCATCTCGGCCAGCGATAAGTGCATCAATCCCGGCTGCACGAACAAGCCCAAGTTCTACACTCTCTTCGGAAGAAGCTATTAAAAGAACGAAATCGAAAGGAAGCTTAAAAGAAAAGGAAGCCTGGCTTCTTATTATTAGAATTGTACTCTGATTTTGCAAGGACCTTAATATTCATTTCAAGCGATTGAATTCAAATAAAATAAATTTACAAAACAAATTCATTTCTTCTAATAACTGATTTATAAATGCATATTTTACCTGTTGAATACTGAGATTAATAAATAATTATATAGTAAATGTTGAAATTACAGCTAATACAGATGTCAGTTTAACACTATGCGGGGTGTATAATTTCGATCTATTGACTTGGTTGACCTGTCATAAGTAGGAATCATTTTTATTGGATGTTTTTTAATTATTTGTAAAGCTACTTAACCTTCGCTGGCCTAACAAAGTTAATTCGCTCTCACACTTTGTTGTTTAGTTCCGCTTCTCTGGCATTAATTTATTTGCTATATTCTGCAAAGTGGATTGATTACACGACTATTTAATAGGGCATCAAACCTATCGCCCGCCAATTAAATGGATTGGAATTGTAAACCAGCTTGAGGCTTGAGGTAGCTAAATTTTATAGGAGTTTTAAATACTCATTACAATTACCACTAACTAGAAAAATCAGGTTATATAGGTCCGATAAATCGAAACAATATAAATATTTAATAAAATATTTAATATTTAAAAAAACATTTGAAGAATAATTTGAAATAAGATTCCTAATGTTCTTTACAAGAAACATTAATATCTTCTTTCTTCGCCAGAACTTTATATACCCACTAAAATAAAGTTAAATAATAAGCATCACCAATTAACAGCAGCTTAATGACAGCTCCATTTCAATAAATCGATCATTTTTCATCAGCTACAATCTGTGGATTCCATCTTAAACGCTCAGGCAGGAAACCTTACCAGATCTAGGAATCGATATAAATACAAAACAATCTCAACAGATCCCAAGAGCCCAGGGCATTTAAATGTTCCAGTTGGTGTAATTATATTCATTGTCCATACTAATGATAAATAATATAATTGTCATAAATGTATACAAAGTATTAGTATGGCTAGAGCCCGAGGTGAAAAGTGGTTAGGAATTTACACTAAGCCAGGTGAGAGGGAGTCCAGCTAATTAAGCGTATACCTACGTCAGCAATCGTCGTCGTTGGTGTCGACTTGTTTTAAATGGAAAACTAATGGCCGAGCCCACACTGCGGTAACTGGAAAAGGCAACGGGTACGTGGACAATATTGCGTGCGCCGATATATGTATGAATAAATGCGTAAATATAAACAACAACAGAATGGGAAATGCAAAATGCAAAGCCGACCGACCTCTCCGAGCTGTGATAAACAAATAATAATAATAATAATAATGATTGTACAATGTGTTTCACAACTAGATGTTTCTGGGAGAAGTCAAGCTAATTAAAGATGGCACATAATCAAAGAGATCGTGTTAAAATCTATATACATATATTATCATTTGAATGGGTTTACTTTCAAAAAGGCTTAAATCAAACCTTTCAATTTTTATACCTGCCTCTTTTCTATACCTGTTGAAAATAAAAATATATTTATATTATAGAAACACTCGGAATGCGTTTCAGGAATGTGCAGCTCCCCAACTCACATGGTTGTGTATTTGTGCATATAGTGAATGGGGTATAAGCTGCTCTGTTGACTCAGGTCAAGCCTTTGTGTGTGTTCTACTTAGCTGTTAATCGAACCTCGGACAAATGGCAAATATTTAGTGTTATTCAACAGTATCCAGTAGCGGCCAGCAGCCGAGTCCCACCAAGATTTGCAATTATGTTTGATTTATGGCGACGGGCCAGCAATTCGATCCCGGCCAAGAGGGTTCAACTCTTGCAAATCCATTTTATTCCGTGCAAAAGCTCCCAGGCTTCAGCCCACTCTACAAAAGTAATCAATTGCTAAAAAAAAAATTGCATAATGATCCGCGACCGATTGAAAGCACGCTGCAGATATATGTACAATGCATTAAAGCCAACCAGTTTATAATTGCCGGATTATTCATCGGAAATGCACACAATCGATATATATATGAAGAAGAGAGAGGTGAAGGTGTGATCTCAGAGACAAATAGGGCTGTATTTACGGAATACCAGACTGGGTCTGTTAAGACGCAAGTGAAGACAAAGTAAATTATAGTTTATAAATCGAAACAAACGTATATAAAAATGAAAACTATTATAATTTACTATGAGAAACAATAATAAAATAAATAAACCACACATTATTATTTGTAAAGTTGACCAAAGGGGTTTTCACAATACATGAACATTTGTTAATAAAAATATTTCTACATAAAACTAACAAAAGAATTATAATTATAGAAATTCTCCTAGATCATTTATTGCAAACCATTTAATCAAATTTATGATTAAATTAATAATAATATAGTATATTTGACGTAATTCTCACATTTATTTTAAACGAAAACAACAGCATATTTTGGTTTTTATATTTATTATAGATACAAGTTAATTTATGGAATATTTTTTGTTTTGAAATTTATTTAATCAGTTTGTTAGTTTCGTCATCTTCATAATTCTTTCCTAATAAATGAAAAACTAGATAAATATGTTAGCTTAATTCTCACATTTTTTAGCCAAAAACAAGAGTCTTGCGAGTTCTATTTCATAATTATTAATAGATTGTAGATAATTTATAGAATATTTTAATCGAAATTACAGAAAGAGGGGAAAATACATTTAAATTATAGGTAATTTTAAACATCTTTATAGATTTTAACACATATTTAAGCATACATCTCAAGTGGGGTATACAATTACAGAAAACTAAAAAAAGGTTAAAAGTCTTCCAAGATTCCAGCTGCTTTTATGAACTCTACAAAATAGGATTGGCTTTGTAACCAGATGGCAACCAATCAGGATTCAGCTGAGCTTGGAGACTCTAAAGAGATTTCGACACAGCAATGAGGCAATGACCAGTAACAATTTTATGGCAGTTTTCGGATGGCTAGCCACGTGTGTGATTAAGCCTCTTCCGCTTGATTAGAAGCAGAGCGACCAGCCGGGGAACTGGAAAGCTCCCAGCTAGGCTTAGTCGTGCAATTCGCAGATCGCGTAGCTAGGTGACGAGACAGTTTTCTCGATTCTCTACCGTTTACAGAACCAATTAGAATGGGACTACGAATTTTGGGGAGCATCAGGGGCGTTCGTTGAGTGCTGCTGTTGTTGGTGCTGCCAAAACAAATTATGTCATCAAAGGAAAGGGAAATGAAATGGAACTGCGTGAAGCCTGTTATTAACCGCAAGGCCCATAGGCCAACAAACCAGGCGAAAGAAAATAAGAAAAACAAAAACGTAACGGAGACGATGCTGAATCAGTAGTACTGAACCATATTTCAAGGTCGTCTCATCACGACATCTTTAGGTTTTGTTGTTTACCAGATTGTGAAATCCCCAGGCGATCCTGTTCCTTCCTCTCTTCCCTCCTCTCTCTCCTCGACCAGCTAACCAACTCACCTGACGGGGCAACTTTTTGTATGCCTGACCATTATCACCGCTTGCAGCGGCAGCCGTGGATCAGGTTCCCCCAAGAGGAAAAAATCTCTTCTACAGCCGAAAATTGCATGAATGCACTTAAGCGATCAAATGTGTCTGTGTGTGTGTGTCAGTTGTGTGAATTTTGAGTACAGTGGATATTCAAAAAGGATGACTAATCATTCAATTCAATTAATCCGTGAACATTATAATTAAATTACAACATTTTCGTTTAGTTAATTATTTAATAAAATAATTTTAAAATACAGTATTTTAGAGAGTAGAATGTAGAATAAGTAGAATGTTTTTCAACTATTTAAGTAGTATTGCCAACATCTTTATATTTTATTTATGTTATGTTCTGCAACACATTCAAAAACATCATTACTCTTTGATGGAATTTATATTATATTTTAATTAGGACAAAGGCAACTAACTTTTATTATTCACAAGAGAATAAATCTTTAGTTGTAGTCCTACATCTCGATCCCAGGAAGCTCCACTGTTTTATGCATCTGTTTCGCTGCCATGGATGATATGCAGTTTTTTAGGGCCACCTCAAGTGGCTGGCCTTGGTTTGGTGGGGCTCCTGATTTTTTTTTTAATTTTTTTATTTGTACTTTTTGCAGCCAAGGGGGAATTTTTGCATTGGACTTTGCCTAGGGTTGCCAGGCTGTCTTGAAGCCCGGGAGCCATTAGCTTTGCCCTTGCTCGACTTGAAGATCTTTAAGTGCCGTTTAATTGGCTTCAATTTCGAGTGTTATGGTCGGTGATTTCTTTTGTTTTTATTTTTATATTTATTTGTAGGCCGTTGTCTGAGGGCTAGTTGATCTCTTACGGGTAACTGCAACCCGGAAAGCAGACGCACGAACACACCTGGCCGCGCGCACACGTTCACAGAACCCCAACGAGCGGCGCCTTCGTGTGTGTGCGACGCGACGCTGTGCTGCGCCGGCAGCAGCACCGAGTTTCCTTTTCAGCCCGAGTATAACTTTAAGCCAATTGCCCGCTTTCAATTCAGTTGCCGCTGAGTTTTCAACCGAATCAATTCGAGACCGTCAACATCACTCCTCTCCACGCAAAGCCACTTCACGCGAAAGATTCGCCAGTCACCGTTGTCACCAAAACACACACCTGAGAAGTGAGTTGGGCCTGGGAGCGAGGTGCTAATAGGTGCCCAATAGGCCATTTTAAATAGGTTCCCTCCCGTGTGTGACCTTTGGCCTGTGCTTGTGTGTGTGTGTGTGTGTTTACCCTTGCAATTAACGCCAAAATAAGCGAAAGAAATCCAAAGTAAATAATTGTAGTTGCAAGCGATAAGTGTGCGAATGTCATAATTTGCGTGCCTTGTGTTACGTGATAAAATTCGTTCGCAAAGGAGGCGGGAAATAATGTGTGTGTGTGTTATAGTGGGGAAAACTCTAACTCTAACAATGACACGCTGATGAAAATCTAATGCAATGAAAATGGAAACGAATGCAGGCATCAGAATCACATAGGCCTGCCAGTTCGTGTCTTAAGTCTTTTGTTTGGCCAGCGCAAGAAAACGAATCAAGGAAAATGAATGGACACCAAAGGAAATACCTCTTTGTGTTTTTGGTTCATGCATAATGCAAAAGCTATGGCGAAAGACAGTTTGTTTAAGGAAACTTTTCTTGAGTAAATCAAGTCTGGTTATTGTGAAAGAAAACTAATGAAAACTTATAGAAATATATATTAAATACGAAATTTAACTTCAAACTGATTTTAATTTCGAAAGTTGTGTAATATATATGTACAATTAAACTTTTATATTTTTTTATTTAGTACATTTGAATTTCAACATATCCTTTGTTCGATTTTTAAGAAATAATTATATCAGAGTGTGTGGAAAAGTTTTGAAAGCTTTGCATATTTTGAACATTAAAACCCCTTAAAACTTAATTTATTTCGAGTTTTCCCAGTAGCTTTTTAATGCAAAGAAATTCTCCCCAACTCTTGTGTTTTTTACTCTAAATCCTAAAGTAATTTCCGCCTCCGGTAATGCTGTTACATATAAGATATAACTCCTTAACTTAATGCACAAAAACACAAAAAAAAAAAAACAAAAAATGCCCCAATTAAAATGATCGTTAAACGAGAATGCAATGCAGAGGCATGTAATGCCTGGAGTAAACACTACACTTTAACCCCGGCCATCTCTACTTGGCTAATTGCTTGGACTTCCACCCGCACTCGGATTGCCCAAGACTAATGCACACACTTGAGACCTAAAAATAATAAAAAAAAAACATCTACACACAAAATAAAGCAATAAAACAGACATTAACCCATTGCGGCGCAAACACTTTCCAAATGTGATAGGCAAACAGACAAACGGTGGTCGCTAACAGGTCTTTAAACTTGTCGCTGTTTACCAACATAAACAGATGATGATGATGATGATGATGATGATGATGTGCGAGGTGTGATGGGAAGCTGTAAAGCCGGAGAAGCGGGCATGGGCACTTCGCCCAGGGTAGCGGGGAGGCAACTCCGAAAATCCCAAATCCCAATTGGCCACGGCAATTACACGCGGTTGGTCAACATTACTGTCCACTGTTGTCTCTCTGCACTGTGGCTGTGCCATCGTATTTCATCAGTATCCGGCGCTGACATTGAACAAGAATCTTGGCCGGAGTAGGTTAGACAAACAAATGGCCAACAATGCGATCTTGAAAATAAAAAGGTTGTAACGCCACCTCTTTGCCGCTTCCTTGGGCCAATTTATGCAAATTTAGTTAACGTTTCTTAGGAAATCAGGGATTTCAAGAATAAGTAATAAACTATTTAAATCTAAAATATTGGCATTTATTTTCCAGTACTCGAGCCTCAGGGGGTGTACCGACTGTTCTGGTCTTTGCTTTACACTATCTGATGATGTATCAGTCAACTATCATTATATACTTACAATAAAGCGTATATTAATGTCAGAGGATTATTCTTTTTAACGAAACTCTTAGTTAGAATAGATTCTTTATTTTTAGATCACAACACTTATCGGCATTTTAAAATATAAAGAAACATTATAAAACCAATTGCAGATTGCTAATCAACTATGGACATACTGCGGAGCGATGCCGAATGCGGCGAGTCTGAGATTGCCAAATTCTATGCCAACAAAACCATCCTGATCACGGGAGCCACCGGATTTATGGGCAAGGTTCTGGTGGAGAAACTTTTGCGTAGCTGCGGAGATTTGAACGTCATCTATTTGTTGATACGCACCAAAAAGGGCGTCGATCCCAGCGTTCGCAAGGAGCAGTACTTCAAGTGTGTGGTGAGTTTTTACCAATCGAAATGATGGCTTCTCAAGCGGAAATCAAACATTCCATATTTAAGTGCCGTAATTTCAATCGTTTATGGCACGTTAATATGGCCCACCCCTAAGCAGCTTAATTAACGTCTACTTGAAGTGCCCTCTCCGCTGCACCACGTGTTGTATACTTAATGGCAATGCTCACTGCATTCGAGTGCATTAAATTTCTGGGAAGCTCTGGGGAGTGTGTGTGTCATGAAGTAAATACCAGCTTATTACAAATAATAGCAATAATCTGCGGCTATTCGGCATTTCTAAAAAGCAATACTTTGGCCAAGAAAACATATTGACTTGGCGGGGTTTTTTACAAACTCAATTTTCCAATTATGGGTTGCAACACGACCTTTGCGAAATTATTGTTGCGTTACTTAGAAAAACCACGATGAAGCTTCAAGATTATAAATATTTCATAATTTACTATACTTACTAGATTCCTAGTAAGGTTTTTGACTTTTAAATGTCAAATTTTATTACTTTTTTTTTATTTTAAAATGATTTACCAAAGAAACTTGCGGATTTTATTTCCCCGAACTGTAACAGTTTTTAATCCTTTCAGAATTTAATATCCATTATAAACCTTTGTTTTTTTTTTTACTTTTTCTTTAGTGAAACGTTAGCTAATGAAGACATTCCCCAAACCCGTTTCTTATATTTTTTAATTCTTAAAATACTCCCTGTAAAAAGTATTCCCAATGTATGACTGTAAGCGTCTATTAAAATCTAACCCAAGCCATAAACGAGTGCCGTTACACTGACCTTGCCCAACGACCGATATAGCCATAATTTCCACTTTAAATTTTGAAGCTTGACAAATGCCAAGCGCGCGTACATAAAGTTAACTACAAGTTCTATATAATGATGCGTCATAAAATGAAACCAAAGTAGCCCGGCTAATATTTCAAGCTTGCCCTCCGCCGGGGAATGAACTCCCGCCAAATTACCAAAATTATCGCATTGAAATCTGGTGTTACGTAGAGCCAACAAAGCCGACCCACTCACAGTAGCAGCCAAAGCCACAGCCACTGCTATATACACATCCACATCCATGGTGTTTATAAGTCAAGGTGATCATTATTGGTTGAAAAAATCCAAAAATTACAATGACTCTTAATTGTTGGACGTTAAGACGGCGCTTAAACCTGCGACATGGCCCATTAGGCGATTCTAGCCGGCCGAAACTCCGACACCGAGCTGCACAATTCCAAACGCCATGACACTTAACTAATGACGCTCTCTTGCGGCACCGCCCCGCCCCCCGAAACCCAACTAACAACAGAACATTGACCATTGCAGATCTTTAGCAAGCTGCTGGAGAAGAATCCCGATATCGTGGACAAGGTGCGCGTGGTAAAGGGCGATCTGCTGGAGCCGGACCTTGGCCTGAGCGCCAATGACACCAACACACTCGCCTCCAACGTCGAGGTGCTGTTCCACTGTGCGGCCAATGTGCGCTTCGACCAGCCGCTGCGGCCGATGGTAATGATGAATGTGGTCGGGACCCTGAAGGTGCTGCGCCTGGCGGAGCGAATGAGCCACCTGCAGGCTCTGGTCCATGTGTCCACCTCCTATTGTCAGTGCAACGAGAGTGTGCTGGAGGAGCGCGCCTATCCGGCCCCACAGAACCCATTCTCCATTATTGAAATGGTGGAGACGATGGACGATGCTGCGCTGGCAGAGATCACTCCCAAGTAGGTGGCTATTTAGAGAAAATATTTAAGTTATAATATGAAATAAGATAATATATAAAATGAAATTTTATCTACCTTTAAAGAACATAGTACCAAAAATTCTCAGTGAGAAACTACTACAGCAACTACTCATTTCCTTCCACACATTAACCAGTTCCTTGGACTCTTTTATTTCCAGATTATTAAATGGCTTACCGAACACGTACGCTTACAGCAAGGCTCTGTCAGAAGATTTAATTTGCAGATACAACAGCAAGCTGCCCATTATCATCACACGGCCCTCAATCGGTACGTAGCCAAGTATCTGGCCCGGTTAATTGCTTTATTAACAAAAAAATATACAAAAAAACATTTGCAGTGACGGCCGCCATCCACGAGCCATTGCCCGGCTGGATTGAGGGAGTGAATGGACCCACTGGTCTCATGATTGGCGCCGCACGCGGTGTAATCCGATCGATGCACTGCAACCCGGAATACTCTTCCACGGTGATACCGGTGGACAAGGCCATAAATGGCATGATCCTGTGCGGCTATCAGCGGGGCAAGGCCAGCGCGGAGAAGGGCGAGAAGCAGACCGGCGTGGAGTTCTGCAATCTGTGCATCTCCAGCAAGGCCCTCATGTCCTGGGGCGACAGCATCGAGACGGGCCGCCGCTTCTTCTACGAGACTCCGCTTAGCTTTGCCCTGTGGTATCCGGGCGGATCGATAAAGAAGAACTATTACCATCATCTCTTCTGCGTGATCTTTTTTCACTATCTGCCCGCCTACTTCATTGACTTTTGGCTGCTCATCTTCGGTCACAAGCCTTTGTAATTGGATTTTGTAGTAGATAAAGTGTAACGAAAGTAGTAAGCATTGAACCTTTCCTTTCAGCTTGGTCAACGTGCAGCGCAAGGTGTCCAGTGGGCTGAAGCTGCTGCAGTATTACACAACCAAGGAGTGGGAGTTCCGGAACGAGCGCTTCCAGGAGATGAGCAGTCAGCTGAACAACGTCGACCAGGTCTATTTCGATACCTCAGTGAGTCAGGTGAACTGGGAGACGTACATCAGCAACTACATTGTGGGCATGCGCACCTACATCCTGGGCGAAAGTGAGGCCACCTTGCCCCATGCTCGCAAAGTGCTGCGGCGCCTCTACGTCCTGGACTGGGTGAGCAAGGTGCTATTCTGGGGCTTGCTCTTCTGGTTCCTGTGGTCCCACTTGGATGGCTTTGTGGAGCGAAGCGACGCGTTTATCCGATCCTCGCTTAGTAACATTTACCATGACCGCAACAGCACAGTACACGCATAAGTTCGTTTATAATAATGTTCATAAAATAATATATAGTCCACGAGATTTTGTTTGTTTTTAAGTAAACTTTAGGTTGCGTTTTAAATTTGAATTTCGACCGTTGGGAACTGGTTCCGCTCCTTGGGAAAATTGTAGCTATATTTACCAGTTGACCAGCACTGTTGAAAAGCTGTCTGCACAAATCTTAAAAAACGTTGAAAACTATCGAAATGTGACCGTTACTTGCGAAAAGAAATTCGAGAATGAGGAAATTTAATTCCTATTTTTTAAACCTAAATATGAGAAGCAATCACTTAATTAATTTGGGTGTTTGTCGCACCTTTTTCATTATTTAATGGTATTTGGACTGCGCTATTTTTGCAGACTTATGTACATATGTAGAGAATGTGTACATATATTTTCTATAAAAAAATTTTTTAATATGATTTTATTTCTAGTAATGCAGCTGAATAGAATATTTAAACAAACAATTTGATAGCTTCCTCTTTTAATTTGTCCCTCCCCTATTAAGCAATACTTAAATACATACCATATCAATTACTAACTTTCGGCACTCTGCTCCAGATAATAAATCCTAGCCTAATCTGCGTGTCAAAGAAAAACGTGAAAGCAGGCCGATAACACCTGTCGCCTCCTAGTCTCTAATCTCTCCCTGGCAACGAAATATCCGACACATCAGGCGTTCCAAGCGGGCACTTGCGGAGCTTTCAAGCTTAAATTTTAAGATGAATTGTCGCTATATGTATATCGATATATCGATTATTTTTCAACGGGTTTTGTGTGCTTAATATCATGGAAAACTAAAAACATATATAATTTAAACCATTTGTTATCTATAAAAAATAAATACAAATTTCTGTTAACAACAAGAGCATTTTCTTTTCTTTTAAAAAGGCTGCCATGGTAAATTCGTAGTATTTTCAAATCCGAAATTTTTCATTAATAATATTAAATAATAATACAATTTGTTTGTACATTTTGTTCTTTGTTTTTAATAACTCAATACTATTTTAAAATACTATACTTACAGGAGGTAATTTAATTTTATATTATTGAAGATAAAATATATTTTAATGTTCCAAAAAGTGGACCGATATATTTAAAATCTTTGGCAGCCCTACCGTTAAGCTTACGGAGCGGTGCGTTCTCCCATTAAGTGGCTGAAAGCTCATCCGCCTAGTTGGCTCTCTTGTGGTGTTACGATTAAACCTATAAATACGACAACGTTCAATTCGCGGCGTCGAGTTTGAGTTTTGAGCGGTTGTTGAGCAGCGGTGCCAACACAGCAGACAGCAGGCAGCAGGAGGAAGAACCCAGTTAGAACCCAGAAGCAGCAGCATGTATCACCTGAAGAGTTTGGCCCGCCAGGGCGCCATGCGCCCCCAGGAGCTGACCACGCTGGCCAAGGCCCTGCCCACCGCCGTGATGCACTCGCGCGGCTATGCCTCCGAGCACCAGATTCCCGACCGTCTCAAGGATGTGCCCACTGCCAAGGATCCGCGCTTCTTCGATATGGTCGAGTACTTCTTCCACCGCGGCTGCCAGATCGCCGAGGAGTCGCTGGTGGACGACATGAAGGGCAAGCTGACCCGCGACGAGAAGAAGCAGAAGGTTAAGGGCATCCTCATGCTGATGCAGCCCTGCGACCACATCATCGAGATCGCCTTCCCCCTGCGCCGCGATGCCGGCAACTACGAGATGATCACCGGCTACAGGGCCCAGCACAGCACCCACAAGACGCCCACCAAGGGAGGCAAGTACTCAGAGGGGGTTAGAAAATCGTGTGCGGGGGGAAGTCCCCATAATTAGCTTAGGTTTTTTACAGTCCTTGATATATTTAAGGCTGAAATTCAGTATTTCTTTAATGGTGTATTTAGAATCTCACAAATTATTTACTTTTAAAATTCCACTAGTAAGGAGCTTTTTTTCTTCAGTATTAAATAATAAATGATTCTCTTAAGCCCCATTTCCATATCCCCTAAAACATCAGTTTGTTGCTCCTTGCAAAATCGATTTTTCCTTTGCCTTCTTTGCCCATTATGTCTCGCCTTTTCCGAGTTATGTAACCGAGTGTGTAGACAACCCCTCCCCCTGACTTTGCGCATGTTCCGCCGCCTGTTTTGTTTACGTTATTGCGACCGGCCTCCCACTGGGTGGGCATTGCCTTCTTTTCTGGGGGTTGCATAAGGGGTCAGAGCGTCGTTACACGTGCCTCCATTTGATTTCCAAACCCTTCAAGTGTGCGCCACTGGCACCTTTCCTCGAAAAACAAGACAGATGTCTTGGTCGTCGGCCGCCTTCTTTTTCGCACATTTTTATAATTTTCGAGAGCTGGCAAATTTATTTCGATTTTAGTCCCATGCTTGTGCTCTCGCTCTTTCTCTTGCCCGTGTTTTGTTTTATGTTTTTCCGTTGGCTCGGTTGCTATTTTTAATGAAACTTTGTGCTTGTGGCTTCAATATTGTTTTGCTTTCTAATTGAAATGAGAGCGGCGTCGACGTCGTGGCACAGTGGGGCCAGAAAAAAGAACCATAAACTACGCCCCCTTGTTGTCAGGCAAGACAGTGGGAAATGTTTGCTCAGAATTTCAGAATTTATTTCAGAATCATTTCACTTCGCTTATCAATAGCCAAAAAAAACGGAAAAAAAAGTGAAAAATACTTGACAAGGAAAGCTTATCTTCTGACCTTGGCTATGCGCAAAAAATAGAAAAACAAAAAACAGCCGAAAAATGCCCTGCCCCTACAATTTGTTGTTTACGATTATTGCCACGCTCCTTAGACCGGCCTTTACGATCTTGTTTTCGATTCCCGCGATTCGATTCCGGGGATCATGTGGTCTCTGGCATTGGTCCCAATAATTGTAAACACACTGTTACTAGGAGACTCTTGTTAATGATTCACTTAAATATGATTCTGCTACTATTTTGGAGGTGCTAAAAGTTGGCTAGTTTGTTTATTTACTTAGTACCCTGGATAGCGATGTTTAATGGCTACCATTTTAAACGCAGGCCATGCTCTAATTAATGCTAATTCCTGCTGATGCATCTGCCAGTTAACTGTTAATTGTTTAATACATTCTGCGCACATTTAGAGTCCCCCTTTTGTCTGCTCTCAAATTTCGGCTAAATTGTCTTTTTGAAAGCCGCCTCGCCGCCGCGAACTTCGTTTCGTTTTTATTTCATTCTGAAAGCTGTTTTTCGTGTGCGCGTCTGAAAAAACTGGTTTCAATTTACGCTCGGGGTGTCTGAGCCGTCAGATCTCTGAACCTTTGTTCACGTGACAGTCACGTTGTACCGAAAAAAAGCAGCATTGAAGCGAGTAAATATGACGCTTCCCACTGTACCACATTCAAAGCTGCTTCGATCTGGTGTACTTTCTATGCCAATGAACTGAATCAAGGGGTCTCGATCATTAATTGCTCAACGACAAGTCATCATAAGCAATGAACAAGCCCGTGGATTCCGTTCTAAAGGGAAATCAGAAAAAGTATAAATACCCGGGCTGGGCGACAGTTCAACAGTACTGATAGTGTAAAGCCGTCCTATCGCCACTATATATATATATATGTAAATACGTACAGTTGTCACGACACATCGTCGAGTAAATAGCATTTCCCACAAGTACTTGGCAGTTATCTTATTGACAAACGCGTTTCCCTCGAGAGTTGTACTCGAAACGTCGGCCTCTAATATTGTACTACATAACATATATGCAAATCTGTGTCAATCGTGTCTCACTCAAGTGGCCGGGCTTTACCTCTAAAGATTCAGATCTAATTTAACCAAGAAGTTGCTAAGAAGTTAATCATGATCTCAGCTGGGGGTTGCGTTCCTCCCAAATGCGTCACTTCCGTTCATATCTTATCCCAGCATAGAGATTGCGGTTCTTGGCAGGCGTCAAGAAAAGAGATTTCACAGCTTTTGCACTCGGCATTCTAATCATATGGCGCAGAAATTGCTGGTCAGCTGACCGGCTGAGGCAACCGGTTTGGGCAAAAGATCGCCCCACCGCCTGTTGCCAATGCGGGGGATATATACCTATAGCGATATAGACGTGGCTATATACACAGACGATCGAGCCCCCCAAATGTGTTGTTATCGCACAATGATTGTATAAGCGCCTGAGACATTAATAGATTCATTTTCTGTATTCTCGCTCAGGGTTTATACTTTATGAGTTTTCAAATGCTTATAGCCGAAAAAAACAAACGAAACGAAAACAAGTCGCCTGATAAAGCCGGTTGCTGCCGGACTTCTGGCATTTCACATTTCTGCCTCTGCTATTCGCCGTTTGTGTTCTCCACTCTGTTTTTGGGTTTTATGGTAAACATAAGCGAAAAGCAATAGAGAGGGCGTCGTCGTCGTCATCGCTGTCGTCAAGCGGTTTGGGTACAGTCAAGTCAGCAGAAGCACCCATTTCCAGCTCGATGCTGGTTTGCAGTTTATTTCGATTCGAAGCCAGAATTGCTGAGTTCCGACTGAAACATATCCGAAACTTGCCTTTGAATTTGCTTATTAAATAACAAACATAAAAGTTATACTAATTTGTTTGATATTATTGAAGAAATTTAAATATATCAAATTTTTAAAGTTGCCTAAGATCCTAAAACTATTTTTCTAGGATATTTACGATTCTATTTCCCAAAAAAAAAAAACAAATAGTTCTGCTTGTCTTACGGGAAAATAAATTAAAAAAGCTCACCAAAACAATATATTCTTAGGTTGTTTACATGTTTACCTCTATAATATAAATTTCTTGCTTTTATCGAATCATGGAAAAATACACCCAGACACAATTTTCGTACTATAAATAAACTCTAGTCAGCTAAATGATTTGTAATTTGCAAATTTGTGTACTCATCGTATTTTTGTTTATAGAATTCAGTTGCCAAGACCAAGGGAAAATTCACACCACAGTTGATAAAGCCAAGAACTCATGCATACTGTTTTTTTCGGCTTAGCAACACCACATTTAGTTTATTCGAAAGCACGATCTAAGCTAATTTGTATTTTATAGACTTGTTTTTTGGGGGCTCGTCCCTCGTATGGGGAAATTCATTAATTCTTTGAACTCAACCCGTGAGGGGCTTTAAATGGAACTTGGTTCCTCACCATAAAGCACTATATAATATATCGATCCATAAACCAGGTACTCTTTGATCTTTCGGGGTTTTTTTACAAGCGTATTCCAGCTTATTAAATTCGAATTACACGCAACAAACTGAAAGCGAGTTGTCGGAGGGTTATCTAATCTAAACTTCCTTAAAGATATCAACAAATTAAATGTGCCAAGCAAATAAAGATAAGAGCCAACAACAGGTTTTATGGTGGGTCTTGGTCTTGGTTCTGTTGCGCCATAAGTGGTAAGGTTTCCCCACTTCTGCCAGATGCAGGAATTTTCTAAAGGGCTCACGTGCTCGAAAAAGCCAGCCAGAAAATTTTCAATGTGTATCATTGAGTCGAGGAAAACTTTTGCTTTCCGCGAGGAATTCGTGTAGTTTTTCGGCTATATCTGGCAACCGTCAGTTGGATGTAGGCCAAAAATGAAAGCTGCAAGCTGCGGCAAGGTCGTCGCCCAGTTCTGTACACCTGTCGTATACGTAATGTACTTATGCAACCTTTTCACCCTTTTTTTCTCCTCTTCGCCCGGCAGGTATCCGCTTCTCGTTGGACGTGTCACGCGATGAGGTCAAAGCCCTGTCCGCCCTGATGACCTTCAAGTGCGCCTGCGTGGATGTGCCATTCGGCGGTGCCAAGGCTGGCCTAAAGATCAACCCCAAGGAATACTCCGAGCACGAGCTGGAGAAGATCACGCGCCGCTTCACCCTCGAGTTGGCCAAGAAGGGCTTCATTGGACCCGGCGTCGATGTGCCAGCCCCCGATATGGGCACTGGCGAGCGCGAGATGTCATGGATTGCCGACACCTATGCCAAGACCATTGGCCATCTGGATATCAATGCCCATGCCTGTGTCACCGGCAAGCCCATCAACCAGGGCGGTATCCATGGACGCGTGTCGGCCACCGGTCGCGGTGTCTTCCACGGCCTGGAGAACTTCATCAACGAGGCCAACTACATGAGCCAGATCGGTGAGTTGCGCTTAACCCAATTTAGTTAGTTTTCATGGTTTTTGATAATCAATTTCATTTCGCAGGCACCACTCCCGGCTGGGGCGGCAAGACCTTCATCGTCCAGGGCTTCGGTAACGTGGGCCTGCACACCACCCGCTACCTGACCCGCGCCGGTGCCACCTGCATCGGTGTGATCGAGCACGACGGCACCCTGTTCAACCCTGAGGGCATCGATCCCAAGCTGCTGGAGGACTACAAGAACGAGCACGGCACCATTGTGGGCTATCAGAACGCCAAGCCCTACGAGGGCGAGAACCTCATGTTCGAGAAGTGCGACATCTTCATTCCAGCTGCCGTCGAGAAGGTGATCACCAGCGAGAATGCCAACCGAATCCAAGCTAAGGTGAGGGAGCTTTAATAAATTTAACCTGGGAACCTTAAAAATATTGTAACCTCAACATTTTAGATCATTGCCGAGGCTGCCAACGGCCCCACCACCCCTGCCGCCGACAAAATCCTGATTGAACGCAACATCCTGGTCATCCCCGATCTGTACATCAATGCCGGTGGTGTCACCGTCTCCTTCTTCGAGTGGCTGAAGAACCTGAACCATGTCTCGTACGGTCGCCTGACCTTCAAGTATGAGCGCGAGTCCAACTATCACCTGCTCGGTAAGTTTTATAACCATTTCAGAACTCGCTCTTTCTATCTACCAATCTATCTATTATCTATCTATCTATCTATCTATATTTTTCGGCTCATTGATCTCATGCTATTTCATTAATCGGTTTATGGAATTAATTCTTATGCTATGATTTAGAGTATATAAAAACCCGAGACAAAGAATAGCGCTTGCTCTGCCCAGCATTTGCTCTTCCCAGATTGGTTTAGATTGTTTACTTTGATCTCCTTCTTCCAAATTTCGATTATCTCTATTATCTTAACCTTTCGATCCTATCCATCGACACCAAAACCAAACCGAAACTCTCTAGGATTTAATTTTGTGAAGTATCATCTAAGTAATTCGTTGTTTATCTTCTTCTTTTTTCCGTTTCTCTATCGCCAACTGTAGCCTCAGTCCAACAGTCAATTGAAAGAATCATTAACGACGGTACACATTTTATTATTAATAATTCTTTTCGTTTCCTTTCCACCCATTTATCGATCCCAAAAACAAAAAAACCAAAACCGAATAATCTTTCACATTCGCAAAAAAGAAAAACCTTTTCAGCTCATTTGTAACCCAGAAACATTATTGTAGTTAGTCCCAAAGTTTTGATTTCGTTTATGTCTGTTTTGTTCTGTACTCGTATATATATTTTGCTTAACTTTTTGTATGCATTACCAACATCATCTCAACATCATCAGAATCAGAATAACTAATATTTGGAATCCAGAAATCCGATGCTTTAAACCGAACTCTCTAACCCCAATCTCTGTAGTTCTTTTGGTGGCATTAATCCCTTTGATATATATCCGTATCTGTTAGCCTAGGAGCATGTGTGGCACTCTTGACTAATTGCTTTGTTCGTTCTTGTTTCCCCCCCACTCCGCTCTGTCTTCCAATAGAATCCGTGCAAGAGTCCCTGGAGCGTCGCTTTGGCCGCGTCGGCGGTCGCATCCCTGTGACCCCCTCCGAGTCGTTCCAGAAGCGCATCTCCGGCGCCTCCGAGAAGGACATCGTTCACTCCGGCCTGGACTACACCATGGAGCGTTCCGCACGCGCCATCATGAAGACGGCCATGAAGTACAACCTGGGACTGGACCTCAGAACCGCTGCCTATGTCAACTCCATCGAGAAGATCTTCACCACATACCGCGATGCCGGCCTGGCCTTCTAAGCCGCCGAGTGTGCTGATTAGCCCCCAGACTCTTAACTAGTTTATTAAGCAATCGAAGAACTCAAGAGCATAACTATTGCTACTGCTCCATGCACCGCCGTCTTATGTAGAAGAAAATGTCACAAAAATCGATATGCAAGAGACGTAATTCTACGGCAATTGGAGCTGGCCGCTGGGATTACTCTTTTTTAACAAAACCAACTTTCTTCGCCCGTGTTTCGTATTAAGTTGAACAAGTTGCGAGCTTATTATTGTTGATTTTCTCTAATTTGTAAGTTAATCGAGCGTCTAAAAGTGAAGCAATTGCATTTTCAATTATGTATCGCAACGTCTCGTACCGTCAAGTCACAGTCAGTCACGTTTATCGTACGATCGCTCCGTTGCCGTAACATTTAAAATAATCAAATATACAGAAAACTAAACTCTAAACACATGTGCAGGTTTAATTGTCAATTGGGAGAGTTGGCCACTTAGCTGATCACAATGGAATACAACTGATGTCTTTTGAGTCTCATTCATATACGTAAAAAACACTACGAGTATACATGGGATCGATTGGAATGTATCAAAAATATATAATATATATAATACTATAAGTACACTTTAGTGGCAAAAGACCGAGGGGATACAGCACAGCGTACATGGGTGTCCGTATCGTATACAAATTGGAAGAGTATAATCATTAAAACCTAATCATTCTGCTTACTAGCTACTCCGGATTTTTCGCAGGTCTTGTCGGAATTTTCTTTTTTTTTTTTAACTTTCACCATCAAAATGATGGTACGTTTTTGGTCACAACTTGGGAAACAACTCCTGCTTTACATAATCGTTTATCATCTCCATGAGCAGCTCCCGCGTCGGCTTCGGATGCTGCAGAACGTAGCCAAAGTCTTTCAGTTTTGTGTTGTCCAAGTTGAGGTGCTTGTGGTGTAGCTGCTCCTCGTCGAGGTAGGGTGTCAGGGGGGTGTTGTCAATGCCATTGCGTTGGCAAATCTCGGCCCAGGGTGCCATATGCTTGTCGTTGATTTCGCCAACAGTGTCCGTGGGATATAGCTGGGGACAAAAGAACGAATTGAATAATTAGTATATCTCAGTTGGTTACCCTCTGTAATGCGCAGAGTAAGGTTGTGATGTAATTAAATCAATGCTCGTCACACACACAGAGTGGGAAATAACCGAAAACTGGCTGCTAGCATGCAAAAACGGAAACCGAAGCCATAGGATGACTCGCACATGTACTATGCTTAGAAAGCCAGAGCTTTGAAAGAGATTTTTCTTCTTTCAGATTATTTATCATTATTAAAAAAAATAATAATATAATAATAATGCTTGTTCAAGCGCATTCTCAACTACTTGATATTTAGTTTTCTGCAAATATTTGGGAATGCTCTACAAGCTATAAATATGGAAGCTTTTAATATCTAGACTTTCAATTCTATACAAGAATATCTGAAACAGGTTAGTCTTCAATTTAAACAAAAGCATTATACTATGTACCTATTTATACCAGTCCAGTCGTACATATTGTGTTGCCCGGTGTTATTATTAATAGTTACCTTAGTCAAATTGGACATGACAATGCCAAAATAGTCCACATTGATGTCGAAAATATCCACCAACAGGTTGCTAATGCTGCCCTGCGTTGAAGCTGAATCATCAGCAATATTGTACACCTGCCCGGCGGTCTTGGGGCTCTGCGCCAATTGCCAAATGGCGGCGCACACATCCGATACGTGCACCGTATTCAGACGCATGGCATCGTTCCACAGCAGCTTCATTGTCTCGTTGAGGTATTTGTAAATGGCAGCGATTATAATGCGCGGCACTGTGAACGAAACGGAACGGGATGGATGGTGGGGTGGTCATTAGCTCGGGTTTCGCCCGTCTGACAATTACATCAATTATCGACTATCGACGACGAACAACAACAACAAAAAACAACTCACTCAAGTAGCGCTTATCGCCAATGCCATAGACCACGGGCAAGCGAACAACCGTATAGCTGAGATCTTCCATATTAGCCAGCTCCTTCTCCACCTTGAGTTTCTGCCGAGCCACGCCCGTCCATGGCTCCAGCTTGCAGTCCTCCTTTAGCGGCGTCTTTTCGCTGCTGTTCACACATCCGGAGCTGAGCTCCACGTAGCGCCGCACACGTTGGGCGGCCGCCTCGTTGGCACAGTTGACGCTAAGCTTAAGGATGCCCTCCTTGTAGACGGCATCGTCCTGGTTGGCACGCGTCTCGGCCGCACAGTTGATGACGATGTCCCAGGCCCTGCCTGTCGTGGGGTGTGGTGCAAAGGCCGCCTTGCAAGAGGCTGCAGCAACACAAAGAGGAGAGTTCTAGAACCTGTTTAGAGGTGCAACTGCACTAGGGTGCCTCGCTTCTTGAAGGAAATAAAGGATGGCTGATCTTTGTGGGTACTTTTGGTAATCTTTAACTAAGAGCTTTACTCCTTTTTGAGGAGTCTTACTAGTTTTAAGGACATTTTTGGAACCTAGCTAAGATTTCATCACAATATTCCTACATCCTCCTCGAGTCACCCTAACGCAAGCGATTGTACCTACCGGCATTTATTAGGTTGGCGCTGCAGAACTCCACTCGCTCGCTCTCGAAGATCCGCGCCTGCTCCTCGTTCAGCCAGGCCATCTGGGGAGGGGTCTTATCGGCAATCCGTATTTCCTGCGCCAATTCATTCTCCAGCAGATAAGTGGCCAAGTTGCGTCCGATAAAGCCGCAGCCTGCGGGGCACAAGTGCGATGCAGTTGGTGATAAGCGGATGTAGGGGGCGGGGCGGGGCCGCTATCGGAGGCTGTGCAGCCATATGACTTACCACCCAAAATCAGAACAGTCGGCTTCTCAGACATGCTGCAGTCGCGACAAATTCAAAAGAAATGAGTCAAGTCGAGGCGAATTATTTGTTTGCGGGTGGAACGGATTTTTTGTTGTTTGGCTGTTTTTATAGTATGCCCGTCGAGCGACGATGCAAAAATACCTCTGAAAATAGCTGGAAACACTTGGGCGGTCCAGTTCAAACTAAGTTTTTAGCAAAAATTTTTAATTACACGGTTGGAGAAAGAAAATTACAAGAACAATCAAGGGAACCAGTCTCAAACATTATACATTATCTAAATTAACGTTTTTCAAATGGTTTCATTTTTAATATCTTGACTTGGAAGCCGAGGCCCTGTACATCAATACCAGTCTTGCCCACTATCGATTAGAGCTCCTGAAGCTATCGTTACTCCTGTCAACTTAAAGGATTGGTCACACTGACTTACTAACTGTCCATTTTGACCGAGTCCGCCATTGAATTCGGGGACTTTTTTTTATTTTCTAAAAAGGTAAGGAAAACTTAATCGTGAAATATCAAAGTCATCAGTGTATACAATATTAAAAGACACACGCAGCAAGATGCCGGGCGTTACGGTCAAGGATTTAGACCAACACGTTGTGACCAAAGCTTTGGCATCTTTCCTCAAAAAATCAGGAAAACTTGTGGTGCCCGTGCAGGCAGAGTTTATTAAGACGGGCAAGTTCAAGGAGACCGCTCCCACCGAATCAGATTGGTTCTACACGCGCTGCGCCTCCATCATGCGCCACCTGTATATACGCAGTCCGTCCGGAGTGGCTGCGTTCACCAAGGTCTACGGCGGACGCAAGCGCAACGGGACGCATCCGTCGCGCTTTTGCCGCTCCTCGGATGGTTGCATTCGCAAGGTACTTCAAAGTGTTCATAACCAAGTTAGAATAAATTTTAGACATCTCTTCCATAGGCTCTCCAAGCTCTGGAGGCAGCTCGTATGGTTGAAAAGCATCCGGATGGGGGACGCAAGCTTACTTCAAAGGGTCAACGCGACATGGACCGCATAGCCAACCAGATTGTGGTCAAGCAGCGAATCGCCAACAAGGAGTCGTGCGTAATAATCACTTAAATGGACTAACAGTTATCCCGTTCAGCACTTTCCAAAATGCTCAAAAAACTATGAGTAAAACAAACATTTGAATGATAGACAAATTTTTCAAACACATTTCATACGAAGAGAATACGTTATATATTTTCATTGAAAGACCTTATAAAACATACACATGACACGATGGGAAGAAAAAAACTAATTATAATAATGCATATGAAATGTACTTAATACGATACGCGAAGTACTTTCACTGCAGCATGCATTTCATACGATACGATAAAACATGTTCACAAAACGTTCAACTGACGATACGATACGATATATTGCCTGAGTATTAGACAAACTACTCTTAAGACATAAATGCTTCCAACGCATTGAAAATATAAAGCATACCATTTAATATTCATAATATGAGAACACGAATACCACCCGAGGGAATACGTTTTACGTCCTTATATTGTATGTTGAAATAAGCAACATAAAACTCCGATATTTCCAGCAGCATACATATAATAAACACAATTGCCACTTGAGAGAATACGTTTACATCCTTATATTGTATGTTTAAATAAATACAAGAAAATAATAAAACACTTAAATATGCAGCATAGAATCTACTTTGACACTTTATTCTTGGCATTCGCACAACGTTGGTTTACCTAAAGAGAAAGGGCTAACTTTACTACGAATACTAGCTAGTCCAAAAGTCTCCGGACTTTTGGTTAGGCAGCGTCCTGAATCCACGCACTATGACCTCCGACTGCCACCAGCCGCTGGACTCCATGGATGACGGCTCTGCATAAGTCTTAGGCCTGCCGCTGTCGCCTTCAGGTTTGTCCAGCTTAAGCAGGTCTAGATCCTCGAAGATTTCCATCTGTTGGCAGCATCGCAATTCAGTCAACGGGTTCTCACTGTTGTGTAAAAGGTGCAAGTGTATATTCTTGCAGCTGCGCGGAAGGCGACTCAGCACTGGCTTGGGTATAAGATTAGTCGCATCCTGCTCAGTATCTGAGGGGGTGAGCAGCTCCAGTTCCAAGAACACATTGGTGGCATTCAGTTCCGTGGAGAAGAGAGTGTACAGATCCTCGCAGGTTAGCAGGCGGAGAAGCGCCTGGTTGATACGACCTTCGGGCAAAGCATGGTGCTCGCAGTAGTGAGACCTTGATATCGAGTTGTGAGGGATGTGCAGGGTGTACGCCTCCGAGGGCATGAAGGTATTACAACCGAACAGAAACCGCAGGCTCTTCACTGCCGACGTCCTGAAGGCTTGTCTTATGAGCTGCAAGTAAAGGCATGTAAACAAATGGCAAGTTTCTTTGCGGGAAATGGACGATGGGCGACACTCACCTCCCGCATGTCGCTGATGGACTCCTTGGTGGCCTTCGCCTTGGAACGCTGCTGGCTAAGCTGATAGTTGGCGAACGATCCCTGATCCACCGCTTGTTCCTCAGCATCGAACCACTTTTCCACATAATATTTGTAGGTTTTGTAGACGAAGGGGATTTGGCGTCGCTGAAACAGCAGGAAGTCCAGGATGCCGTTCACAAACTCCGCTGCTGTGCCGGTAGTCAAAACGTCATCCGTCTCGAGTTTGATATCGATGTTCTTGGCATTCTGTTCCATTGATGAGCCTTTCTAACAAAAATTTAAATCTTTTCCTTAATTCGCGGCAGCCGAAGAAATAAACAAAAAATCTGTCGTTGCCAGACTGTTGCTCCGTGACTATTCGCTGTCGATGAACAGTGACTTGGAGAGTGCTGCCAGACCGTCCGTTTCCCAGATACGGTAAGGTAGCCGCAGCCAACTTCGCTTCGCTTATGACTAGTAGAAATTCTGTTTTGTGTTGCCGACAAAAAAAGTCTGAAATAAACGATTGTGGAAATTAGTAGCAGCACAGAAGCAAAATGGTAAGGGGAACTGGGCAGTACGCTCGCAACTGAGTGCTAATGGGGGTCCTCCCTTTGCAGGGACAAAATCAATCGGCCCAAGGGGGCGCTGGCGACAAGAAGGATGACAAGGATAAAAAGAAGAAGTACGAGCCCCCGATCCCGACCCGTGTCGGCAAGAAGAAGCGTCGCGCAAAGGGTCCAGATGCGGCCATGAAGCTGCCTCAGGTGACGCCCCACACGCGCTGCCGATTGAAGCTGCTGAAGCTGGAGCGGATCAAGGACTACCTGATGATGGAGGACGAGTTCATCCGCAACCAGGAGCGTCTCAAGCCCCAGGACGAAAAGAATGAGGAGGAGCGCTCCAAGGTGGACGACCTGCGCGGCACTCCCATGTCCGTGGGCAATCTGGAAGAGATCATCGACGACAACCACGCCATTGTTTCAACGTCTGTGGGCTCCGAGCACTACGTGAGCATTCTGTCGTTCGTGGATAAGGACCAGCTGGAGCCGGGCTGTTCCGTGCTGCTCAATCACAAGGTTCATGCCGTTGTGGGAGTGCTCAGCGACGACACTGACCCCATGGTCACGGTTATGAAGCTGGAAAAGGCGCCGCAAGAGACGTACGCAGACATCGGTGGACTCGACACTCAGATCCAGGAGATCAAGGAGTCTGTCGAGCTGCCGTTGACACATCCAGAGTACTACGAGGAGATGGGCATCAAGCCGCCGAAGGGTGTCATCCTCTACGGTCCCCCGGGCACCGGAAAGACCCTGCTGGCCAAGGCGGTGGCCAACCAAACCTCTGCTACTTTCCTGCGTGTTGTGGGCTCTGAGCTGATCCAGAAGTACCTCGGTGATGGACCCAAGTTAGTTCGAGAACTCTTCCGAGTGGCCGAGGAACACGCACCATCCATTGTGTTCATCGACGAAATCGACGCTGTCGGCACAAAGCGTTACGATTCGAATTCTGGAGGTGAGCGTGAGATCCAGCGTACTATGCTGGAGCTGCTCAACCAGCTGGATGGCTTCGATTCGCGTGGAGACGTCAAGGTGATCATGGCTACTAATCGAATTGAGACTCTGGATCCTGCTTTAATTCGTCCCGGTCGTATTGATCGCAAGATCGAATTCCCGCTGCCCGACGAGAAGACCAAGCGTCGCATCTTTACCATCCATACCTCGCGCATGACCCTAGCCGAGGATGTGAACCTCAGCGAACTGATCATGGCCAAGGATGACCTTTCCGGCGCCGACATCAAGGCCATCTGCACGGAGGCAGGCCTAATGGCGCTGCGTGAGCGCCGCATGAAGGTGACCAACGAGGACTTCAAGAAGTCGAAGGAGAGCGTCCTCTACCGAAAGAAGGAGGGTACGCCCGAGGGCCTGTATTTATAAGTCGCAGATCTATATTTTCAGTTAATTTTGATAATTCCCCAAAAACGATTGCATTAAACAACATTAACACTAACTAGAAGACCCCGATGCGAATAAATTTGTAGTTGCTGGGAGAGCCTGTGAAAATTGTCCTATCAGGTCGTCCAAGTAGGTCCTTTGCTTCTCCCTCACAACGCTTAGATGTGCTCCCTGGTATTCTAAATACTTGAAGTGCTCCTTGGCTGTGGGAGCTGCGAGATTAAGGCCCTGATAGGCCTCTCGTTCCGAATGTTCTGAACCAACTAATTGAAGGGTTTCATAAAAGGCGTTTAGTTTGGCCAGTTCAAAGGCCGTTTTCAGACCGTCTTCGTAGCCCTGATCAAAGCTCTCTTGAAATACCTTTTCTCGACCATCGGATATGCCATCTGCATAGCTTATCTGGAAGATAGGGTGTTTTTTAAATCGAATAATGCTCAAAATTCCAGCTGATTTCTCGCGACAGTTGGCAGCTTCGAGAAGAATATTCGAATCTTACCTTTGACACTTTATCCTGTACGCGCTGATAATTAGTAGAGGAAACCACTTTGAAGTCTGTTTCTTCATCAGAACTTTGATTGCCATGCATTGTTGATAAATTGCGATAAATCTAACAAAATTTGTTAAACAAATCCAAAACATAGAAGTGAGCAGTGTGGCTGAGTACCAGATGCCAAAATAACCTATTTTACACAGCAAAAACTAAAAAAGCTTTTAACGGTTTCTACAACAATTTGAGGTCGAAAAAAACTGAATAAGGAAAAAACGTTGGTCGATTTCTAACTACTCAACGCAGCCTTTCTAGCATTCCCCCGCCATTGTCAAGGATATTTTACACAGTTCCTCATTTTTGTTTGAAAGATTAAAGCCATTGTAACACAGCTTCCAGAATGGTGGTTGGCGCCTTCCCAATAGTGAAATTAGGATTATTGGGCATTAAGCATATTGCCAAACCCATTACCAGTTTGATTAAACGTACGGCTGTAAAGAATCCGGCCTTCAAAACTCTTGTTGTCGCCCCTACCGCCACTAGTGAGTATATAGTGTGATATGCACCCCGGTCAGATAGCCTGACATTAATTTTCAGTTTATCATAACATCTCGGTGCGCTCGAAGATGTGGATGCTAGGAATAGGACAACCACGTTTTATTCCACCTCTGAACAACACCATGTCCACTGAAATGGGCGCAGACCTGCTGGGCGAGATGTGTATATTCCTAATTGGCGCTCTTGCTTTGACTGCAGAGTTTTCCAGGTTTGTAATCAGCTATTTACCAATATTGAAAATACAAGGCAGATTGTACTTATGTACTTGGGTTCTAACTAAAATGATCTCCATTTGCAGGCAGAGCAGAAAAGAAAAATCTAAGCAGGAAGAAAACAGGCTCGTCCGACAGCAACTGGAAACGAAAATTACCAACCTAACCGAAAAGGTGTCCTTTCAGACCAAGGAAATAAAGCAGCTAAAAATGATGGTGGGAAACATAGATAGATCATACGATTGCTGTTGGTCATAACGGAAACTGAGTCATCTACGAAACGTCGTTCAAAATTTTCAGTTTCGGGACAATGGTGATCGGGAGCTTTCCACTGGGGAAAATCTGTATATATGGATTGAAGCGGATCAGTAAACCCGTCGGCAATGTTCTAATGTGGGCCGGTAAACACAATCCCCATGTCCGGCGCTATGTCATCATCCCACCGGCGCAGCTGTACAATATGTTTGAGACCCGGTGGAAGATGCGGATGCTGGGACTTAAGCAACCAAGAAGGGTTCCGCCTCTCCATCCCGTTATAGCCACCAAACTTGGCTCCGATCTTCTCAGCGAAGTCATTGTGATGATCATTGGTGCGGCAATAATCTTCCATGAGCTTTCCCGGTTGGACGCAATCGAATTCATTGGTTCGTTCGGTTTCAATTGTTATTTTGTTTTAGGCAGCACTTAAAGACGCGGAAGAAGCACGAAGAGCAAATGGAGCAGAGAAGAGTTATGTTTGAGCAGCTAGACGAAATTGCTGCAGATATCGAGCAGCAAGATAAAGATATTTCCTATATAAAGGCTGCTTTGAATGGGTATCAAAAATAATGAGTTATATAAAATTTGTATTCCTTAGATTCAGTTTCCTCAATTGGGTTACCTCTCAAAATATATTTTTCTATCTAACTTTCGTGTGCCCTGATTTTTTTAAACAGACTCATTACTTGGTGTATAGTGAATTTACCAGTGCCTGCGAATAATTTACATGTTGAAGAAATCCGTTTTTTTTTTAATTCTTAATTCTTTTTTAAGGATTACCTTAATCAAATATACCCTAATCAAATGTTTATAAAACTTACTTCAAAAGAAATCGAGAGATATGTAAATTTGGCTTTAGTACACTTTTCTTTAATATTTGGTATATTCGTTAGCTCGGAGTTCGGCCACACTGGATGCATATTTTGTAATAATTTTTGGTTAAAAAAAAAACAATGGTGATCGGCGTCTTCCCGGCGGCCAAGCTTGGTGTCTTGGCCATCAAACAGATCAGCAAGCCGATAGCCAATGTGATCAAGTCAAACGCCAAGTCGAGTCCTTTCTTCAGGAAGTACATATGCATGCCGCCGGCGCAGTGTAAGTATTGGATGTAGAACTGATATGATTAGAGGAGATTAGGGCTGGAGCCATTAATAAACCCCTTCATATCTATGCAGTCTACAACTGGGTGGAGGTGAAGACCAAGATGTGGGCCCTGAACATGGGTGGCCGGGTAAATGTACCACCGCTGAACGAGGCGATGGCCATTGAACTGGGAGCCAATCTGCTGGGCGAGTTCATCATCTTCACCATCGGCGCCGGTCTGCTCATCTTCGAGTACTCACGGTTCGTAAATACGGAATCTTGAGTTGACTTCAGCTGCAATAATCCCAGCCTGCTTCTAGACAAACCATCAAGGAGAACAAGAAGAACGAACAGATGCAAGCGGAGAAAATGGATCTGACCAACATGCTGACGGAAATGAACTTCCGTTTGGAGCGACAGGACGCCCAGATTCGTGAAATGACGCGTGTGCTGGCTGACCTAGGTTGTTAGCAAAAAAACACTTTTGAGTAGTTGATTCCAACAGCTTTCTTGTGCTTGATTCCCAGATTCGCGAAACATCTTCCGCTGGCACAAGGAACCCATCCTGGAGTATGTGCCCTTCGATCCTACCACGCCGGATCAGAGCGCGAGTGCTAGAAACCAAAAGATCTATGAAGGCTTTTACGACCCTCTCGGTGGCATGGCCTTCCGTGCCCTGAACTACCTGGAGACAGAGATCTTCATAGACGGTCGCAATCGCAAGGCCAAGGAGGCACTTAAGCACCTGGACGAGGTGGCCGTACAACTGGAGCAGTCGCTCGGCGAGGCGGCCACTGCTGCGAGCTCACTGCCATTGAAAGCCGAGGCATGACCCAACCGAAGGCTGGAGCAGGATGTGGCCCTGCTCATGTTCGCAGTGGCCATGGAAGAACAGTGAGTGCTTCTCCCTTACTCGGGAGAGAGCGGCTTGTACACATTCACCTTGCAGACCATTTCATCAGTGCCAGTTATGATCAAATCGCGTGTTACTCATTACGTACTTCATAAGTTAAACAGTCAATAGGTATATTTAACTATTGTACATTTGTAGTTGTATTTATAAATTTTTATTGTTACCGCAGACAACAACTAAAGAAAGAGATGCAAAACATGTTACAAAATGAGTGTGTGTAATGAAGGGGGGATGGACGTATCTACTCCTGATAAATGAAATCCTGCAGCTGCATCACCTCCTCGCCGGGCGGTAGCAGGTCCACTAGGTAGTCGCCAAAGGACTTGCAAATGTTGTACATACTACGGCGCACAGCGCAATGAAGGACGTTGAAGGCGGTGCTGGGCGCCCGCAGGCTTCCTATCACGCTGCTCAGCTTTTGCAGCTCGCCTTGAAGCTTGTTCAAGGTCTTGATCACGGCCGGCAGATCGTTTTGGACCACTCCATAGCGATCCTCCTTCAGTGAGGATACGCAAACCTGCGCCAAAGCCTGCGAGATGTATACTACCGGCAGTGAATTTGTCAGCAGGTAATCTGTTTTGGCTCCTTCTGGCTCATTAAAGAAGTAAACTATGCCTGGAACTCGCTTCAGCAGGCGATACAACACTCCCTCGATCTGTGTGGATACGCGTTCACACCAGTTGGGCACATTGCGGATACCATCGGACGGCCGTTCGACTGCAGATTCCTGAGCTGGCGACACGATCGGTCTGATTCCGTGCATCTCGTTGTACTGCCGCAATTTCAACTTCTCGCCCATCAAGCGGGCGTCGGTGTACGGGGTGATTTTGGGTGGTACAGGCAGGCTCTGGGCACCCTTGAGAACACTGATTTTCTGCATGGACTCTGTTAGTTCTTCGGTAAAGCTGCCTAGGATGCTGAGGCACTGGTCGCAGAGCGCACGCCAATTTGCCGGTCGGTTGCCCGGCTCCGTGAGCTGGAAAATCTCGGCCCGCTGTGTGGAATCCTTACGCAAGGCCAACTTATAGAAGTAGTGAGCAGCCAGGCATTGTACTACGTAAACGTTGAAAACTCCTAGTCCCGCCACCACGGTCACCTCCTGTTCGTGGGCGAAGGCAGCTCGTTGTTTGGCCACTACCAGGGGAATGTCCTCGGACAGCAGCATACCGTAGAAGCAGCGCATGAGGTGCATATTACTCAAAATCTGTACAGTTAACAGCCAGCTATAGAAGAGCAGACGGACATTGGTGGCCACACCGAAGAAACCGTCCAGTCGCTCGTCCAGGTCGACTGACAGGAAGTGGCTCAGTTTGCGGCACACCAGGGGTCCGAATACCCAAAATACCAAGGCATAGGCAGCGGTGGGCAGCAACGATCTTAACAGGGATCGAGCCAGACTGGCGTACAGGACTTCGCGTAGCCTCTCACTGCGAGACTGCTCCACAATGGGGAACTCAATGGAGACCTCCTGGCGCATGTGGACGGAGGCGAAGTAGTAGCTTCCAGCTGTAATACCCATGCCCAGCAGGTACACATGGTAGGCGCTCACACAGTCCTGGCCGTAGCACTTGTACCGAAGGTGCCTGCAGAATAAGAGGAAATTTGTTGGTAGTTTGCTCGATTTCCCTGTGTCCATGTAAATTTACTGATAGTCCGTGTGCAGATATCCCGTGTAGAGCCACGCGGTGAGGAATCCAACCAAGATATGAGCGCCCAAGAACAGCAACTTTCTCGGTCCGTAGTGCAAAAGCCAGCGATAGCGTGTGGGGCAGTATGGACGCTCCGAGAGGTGCTGCTGGCAGAGAGACACCCCGTAGAAAACGACGGCGCCCAACAGCGGGATGCTGGCGAACCACGTGTAAAGGCTGGCCACCAGGCCCAGTGTTTCTGTCACCCAGGAGAGCGGATGCAGCAGCCGGAAGTTTACCGACAGCAGGAAGGCAGTCAGCAGGAGGAACTGGACGGCCACGCAAAGGATTATTGCGCGCAGACAGCGGCTAAGAAGGAGCAGCTTGCACGCGTTGCTGGAGGAACTGGTGGACATCGTTGGGCGAGTATTTCACTGGTTTTAAGCGTTCTTCTTTTTATATTAAGCAATTTATTGCAATATTTGCCAATTGGCGGCTACGCGCGCGTTTTGTTGCACATGCACAGTGTGACCGTGTGCTGCAAACAAACACTCTTCTTGTAGAGAGTGTTCCCAACGGCTGGTTTAAATCAAAAACCGTTAAGAATTCTCTAGATTTCAGAACAAGGCCATGAGTTAAGTGTCAAGTAACAAAAAAAAAAAAAGAAAAATACGACTTTAACAACAATTAATTTACTCTACAATACGTATTCAGAGCTAACGAAATGTTACAAATATTCCGGACTCCCTATGCCGACTCCAAGCAGCTGCCGTTGGCCTCTGGACCCGGCCCCATTATAATCATTGTCACGGGCTACTTGCTGGTGGTCTTCAAGGCCGGAAGGAAGTTCATGCAGCACCGGGAACCATATAATCTAAATGGAGTTCTCAAGTGCTACAACTTGTTTCAGATATTCTACAATATAGCGATGCTCTTCCCGGTGAGTCCTAAGCCGCAGACCACAGGAAATTTAATTAATCAGATTTTGCCCTAGGGATTATATTTTCTGTTCGTGTTTCGGCCGTATAACTTTAGCTGCATGAACGTTCTGCCTCAGGCCCACCCCCTGAAGGACTGGGAACGCACCATTAGTTACGCTTACTACATCAACAAGGTCGTGGACATGCTGGATACTTTTTTTATTGTGCTGCGCAAGAAGTACTGTCAGATAACCTATCTGCATGTGTTCCACCACGTCCTGATGCCGACGTTGGGATACTTTGTCATTCGTTTCCATGGCTATGGAGGCCACTTGTTCCTTCTTTGCTTCTTCAATGTCGTCGTGCATGTGGTCATGTACTGTTACTATTACTGCTCCATTGCAGGCAAGCCTGTGTCCTGGAAGCGGTATCTCACACTGCTCCAAATGTTGCAGTTCATCCTCATGTTCACCCATTGTGCTTATACTGCCACCCAGCCCAACTGCCAGAAAACACAGGGAATGACACTTTTGTACAGCTGCTCGTCCGCGGTCATGTTTATTTTGTTCACCAACTTCTACGTACAGTGCTATATGCGGAATTCGAAGAAAAAGGAGAATTGAGCGTGGGATTAAACAATTTTTAATGAAATGAATACCTTGACTTGTATTTAAATTTTTGTATTTATTTTGGATTTGGTTTGGAGGCTTAGTATAGATCTCTATTTTCAAAATTATTTCCCCAAATCGTAGCCAATTAATATGCGCAAGTTTTGCGAAATCAAACGTTGCTGGGCGATTTGTGTACCGATAATGTCTCATAAACGTTCAGCAGGACGCACTCATTACTGATCAGTGATATGGTTCTGCTGAAAGCAACCATTTAATCTTATATAGAATACCCTGAATATTTTAGCAACTAGAGATGGAAAAATACAGTGAAACAGTGATTTTAGGGATGTTTCGAAAACATCGCCGATATCGAATGAATTTAATTATTTCGAAAGCTAGATATGGTGGGAAACGTCAGTATGACCCCTTTTACGAGTTTTCCGCCTCTTCTTCAAACTATTTGGTAACAGTGGTTTATATATATAGCAATTCCGCTCGGAACTTTTCGAAAGCCAATTTATCTTATCACGTACCCACCTTAAAGGGCGCCATACTGATCGAAGACTCATAAAAGCATAAATAATTGAAAACAAATAATGACAAAACAATTTTTAAACTTACCTTCCACTACTTTAAAGGCTCGCAGATTTTTATTTCTGCAAAGGATAATATAATTCAAAAACAAAAAATATCTGCTCGTTTATGTACCTAGCTTTTTCTTTTGATAGTGACGACACAGAAACATAAATGGTTAAAAAACATCGATGTTTTAGGAAATTCGAAAAACATCGATGCATCGATGTGTTATCGATGTTTTCATCGATGTTTTTGCACCTCTACCACCTCTAGCAGAAATTTTAAAACCGGCGAACGAAGACGTGCGTGCGCGGACCGCGGTTTTTGAAGCCGGCAACACACCTTTCGAACGACGCGTAACGGTGGCAGCCGGGCCATAAAATCGCACTAATCACCTGGCAGTATTCCGTGTGTGGCGTGCTAATTGCGCGATGTAGAAGGCTGGCCAGTGGCCGAAAGGGAAGCCCAATACAATAAACCAGTTGAAATTAAACTAGTTTGTGTGTGTTTGCGTCCGTGCGTGAGAACCGGGCAAAGGAATTTATGCCGAAATCGGGAGACAATAGCTAGTGGAGGCTGCGACCGCGGAGGATTCAAGTCCAGAAGTTGTCCGACCAGTTTTTGGTTCGGCCCGACGACTCGACGTCTGTGTGTGCGTGTGTGCTTAGCTTGGATTATTACTATTTTTTTTTGGTGCCAACTAGCGGTAGCGAGGCAGAGCGGATGAGGAGCAGCTAGTGACCGCCCGACACCGAGAGAGATGCCCTTCGTCCAGCGCGTGGTGCAGCCCGTCAATGTGGCCCAGGCCACGGCGGCCAGCTTGGGCCATGCCGCCGGCCGCTTTCACTGCACGCCGGGCAAGTGCAGGAACAACAATTGCATCAACAAGCAATCGCCGGACGGGGACGCAGACGGCTCGCCCACCTCGCTCACCCGCGTCCTGGTGCACCGCAGCCACAACGGGGATGATGAGCAGCTGCAGCAGCAGCCCCTGCCCCCGGCACCGGCGCCCATGAAGAAGCTGAAGCAGCACGTCGAGTTCCTGTCCACATCACCCACGCGCCACCAGTCGCAGTCCCTGCCCAACTCGCGGCACCCCAGCCAACAGCGACCGGCACTGGCCCGGATCGCCAGTGCCCCGCAATCGCCCACCGCCGGCTCCTCCAAAGTGGTGTCCGGCCACGAGTTCGACTCCATCAGTAACATCACACTGAGCAACGCCCTGAGGCAGCTGGCCAGCCTGGTGCTCATCGCCAGTGACATCTTCGATGACCTGCAGCGGGACCTGCAGGCGGTGGGCGAGCGGGCGGGGCGCGTGCAGCGTAAGATTGCGGCGGTGGAGCGACGCGTCTGTGCCTACGACCCGAAAACGGTCACAGTTCGTAAGTACATCCATCACCATCCAGCGCGCCTACTAATCCGGGGAGTAAGCCCATCCGCGTCGAGTGGGAGCGGTGCATATTCCCCGCACGATTCGCGACAAAGTCAAGTGCGTTATCATGAGCGGCTTATCGCCTGTCATCTGCTGCTGCTGCCGCTTTGTATGCGTGGCCCTGCTTTTGTGTGGGTGGCGGCGGCTGTCTGGGTGAAGGGAGCAGGGAGTGGGGCCGACGAACGTGCTCCAATCTTATCTGCTTTCGCAACTCGCAAGGGAATTCAATTTGCAAAGGCGCAAAAGGGGGGAGAAAAAAAGAGAGTGTATAATTGAAAGATGCAAAGGCGGGGTCCCTATACTCTAACCCAAGAGTGCACAGCAAAGGGTTGTATGAAAAAGTTGATTAAAATGCCTCGCATTAGGATTCTGCACAGTAATTAAGTTTAAGAATTTATATTCTTCCATCATTGTTAACATTTTAATTAAATGTGATTACTTCTTTTGAAATCTCTTCTTTTTTTGCCATTAAAAATTATTTCTTTGTATAGTAAATATTCAAATTCCGACCTCCTGAATACAATAAATGATTCTTTTGTTGATTTATTCAGGTCACAAAGCTTTCTTTGTAAAGAATAATCTGTCAACAAAAAGACAATAATACAATTCGGCAAAAAAGACTGATTCAAGCATATTTTTTTGTAACCTTAAGTTTTGCATATATTATTTGGCACGAATTTCTTTTCTAAATAAATTTAGTTGAGAAATAGAGCAAGAAAGTGAGAAAAATATTTCAAAGTTATGAAGGCACAGTTAGATTTAATTAAAAAGTAAAAATTATTTAATTAAACAGAAAATTCTATCAAATATTAGCAAAACTTTTTATCTTTTTTATAATTAAATAAATTTAATTCGAAAAGAGATCTTTATCATATAGATAAAGTAAGCTTTCTGTTATTTTTCTTTATTTAATTTTTAATAAATTACTTTTCCTTCCATAACCCTTTAATCTAATATAATAACACTGATTTTTATCGTGACAAACTGGCAATTACAATAACCATACCCCTTAGAGCATCTGCAATTGAAAAGGAAACGAGGGAATAACACCAAGCGGAGCAGTGGAAATTAACACCTTGTTTACTTTGTCGCCTCTGCAGCAAGCTCCCCTCCCGCCTCTGTGCTATTATTCAGAGTTGGATTTGTGGGTGGAGCTGGCTGGTTCCATCGCCTGTGCCTGTCCATGCAATTAGCTTCTTGGCGGCGTCCAGCAGAGGCTTCTACAATTACCGAGGAGCTGAATGGAGCGCTTAGATAAGCGGTCTAAAGTCGTTTGGCTCATTGTTTTCGCGACCTTGTGTTAAATACCGGCCAACACGAATGGCCATTTGTGTGGCAACAACTGGTAAAGCGGCAACAGCAGCAACAGGTTATCTGCAGTGGCTGTCAAACTGCCTGATATGCGAAAAGCCGATTTTCCATTGGGTAATCTCTCAGCCGGCTATCCGTATTGCTTCTTTTGCAGTTTATCGCCTCTCCCTGCCTTTTTGCTGGCACTCCGAATTTTGTTATTCGCCTGAAAACGTTCAATAATTTTATGAAATCTCGTCGCCAGTCTGGCGACGCTGACTGCAGCTTTTTCGCTTGGCTCTGTTCGTTGTTATTATTATTGTGCACTTAGCCGCTGAGGGGCAGAACGTGGCAATCCATTGTCAGCTGTCATTTTGCAAGAGCTCTCTGCCCCTTCAGCTCCTTGTCAGCTGCCCAAGTGGCGAGCCAAACAGCAGCAGCAGCTGCTGCTCTTTGGGCTGCTACTGCATGTGCAGTGAAAACGTCGCACTAATTGCTCAGGTATGAAGCCCGGGAAAAACAAGAGCAGCGTCACTCGCCGGGCTTCTGCATATGTGCAACAACTCTGGGCGAAATAATAGAGCTAAAAGAATCGTAAAATAAAAGAAAAAGGCAAAAACAAATTAATATATTTATAGATATAATATTAATAAATAATAAATAATAGAAATAATAGAGCTAAAAGAATTGTAAAATATAAAGGCAAAAGATTGAGATAATTTCGAAACATAAAGTTATTAAAAATTCATACCTTTTAATAATGGTTTCACAATCGTTCTAAATCCATTCGAAAGAAGTCAAGGAAACTTAATACTTAAAGAGATAATAAACTAGGAAAACGAGTTTAAAATAAATGTATTTTAATATTAATTAAAGTTAAAATAATCGTGAAGACAATACTTAATTATTCAATCACTTTAAATCCATTATTAAGAAATCAAGGAAACTTAGTACTTAGAGTGGACAAGAAACACAGAAAACGGCTTTGAAATAAATATAATTCAATATTAATTAAACTTAAAAGAATTCTGAAAACAATATTAAATCATTCTTCTCAAAAGTATCAAAGTTTTGTTTATTTTTGTATGCAAACATAGTTTTGAAATCGCTTAACATGAATTTTTTTCATTAATTATTCTCAAATAACTACATCTAGAACTTGGACCATTTCCAATTTTCCCTATATTAAATTTTCCAATAATTATAAACACTGCCTAAACCAAACAAACAAGAAATATAATTATATTATAGCTATTTCCTCTGAGTAATTACTAATTAGTGTACAAAAAAAAAACATTTATTTTCTTGGTCTGTTAAATGAACATGTGGTTTTAAAGAACTATTATTACCCCCTCAGCTGTTGTTGGTTGTTAATTTTGAAATTTTGCAATTTCGTTCCCCGAACTCCATGTAACCGCCCGCCCCGCCCCGTCGCTCCCTCTCACCTGTGTCTACCGGGGCCATTAATGTGTCCATATTAGAAATGCCATTACATCGCGCCATTTGTGGCAAATGCTAACCACCACTCGGAAAAGTGGCTCTTGGCTAAACCTTATATAAACGAGAGGGCAGCCAAGCGTGAGGAGCAGCCGTCGAGGGTAATTCGCATTCGTTCTAGGCCGCGGGTAACCAAGGAACTAACGCACATTCTATATATCCAACCAGCCATCGATCGGATCGGCCATATTGCCGGGCAACATGTTGCAGAGTTGTACGTGACTGGCATAGGGCGCAGCAGGCGCTCTTTTCGCAAAACTAAAAAGGCAGCCTCTTTGAAGAGCACCACTATCCGTGCCGCTGTCCACTTACGCACTTACTGGACAGTCTCTTACTTGCAACCTGATTCCCAGCCGGAGGACACATGTGCTGCGTGGGCCTAGGCTGCTTAGAGATACACATGCTCCCGTGGATTCTTTCCAGCAGGAAATACGAAAATTCGTAATTACGGCCACACAGTGGGGCATAAATAACGCGCAAGTTGCCAGTTTGCTGGCTAAGGCCAAAAAGAGATACGGCCCGCATCCAAACACATACACACGAAGCCGAAAAAAAAAACGAAAACTAAAGACCAAACGAAAAACCTGTTCCCACCTGCAACATTGCGTGCGAGTGTCTGCGTGCGTATCTGTGTGCGCCTCGAAAACTAAACAAACAAGCCAACGAAAAAAACGCAGCGAGCTATGAAAATGCCTCGAAAATGTACAAAAAAAAGATACATACTTGGCACTCGTTCTTGTACTCGCAGCAGATACAGATACAACATACAAGATACAGCTACAGCCGCAGATATAACTGCAGTGCGTCGGCTCTTATGTTTTTTGTCTTAAACGGCAAACGCATTATTTTTCAAGTACGCTGATGAGCATTTGATCGCCGCAGCCAAAGACTGCCCCAGGGTCCCCTTTTATTTTCCGTTTGGGTTGCTTTTTGGGGCCAATCCACTCCACTCCACTCCACTTCACTTGCCGCTGGCATTCTCGCCGAGGCGGAGCTCTTGTTTATTTTCCCAACATTTTTCTCTCACTCGAAGCGCAAAACCGAAATGTAAACCAACCAAACACAACCAGTCCCAGTCGCAGTCCCAGCCAGATACAGATACAGATACAGATACAGATAAATAGACGCGTCTGTCATCGTGTGCATGTAAACATTGGTGGGCAGGATGAATTCTCGGGCCAAGTCGAAGGCAAAGTCTCGAGATTCAGTTGCAGTCCAAGGCCCGGGATCTGATTCCTTGGAGTGTTTTCCGACCCTGAACCTGAAATATGGAGACGCTTTTAAGTCCCGAATTTCATGCAAAAATAAAGACATTTAATAGCTTTTAAATAGATTCAATAGAGAACTCTTCCTTGGCTCTCTTGTGTCTTCTTAAAGAGTTATGACTTCGTATCTCTCATTAAACAATTTATCTAAGCAATGCAATGTGTCTAATTTGGTTTAAAACCTCATTTAATAACCCAAATATAGCTCAAGAATATTCCTAGTATATCCTTGCAGACTCCTACAGATTTTAATAAACCTTGTAAAATGCCAAGGGCTCCTCGCTTCAGCTATTTCAAGCTCAAGAAATACAAAATGTATTTACTTTGGCATCTCTTCCTCTCCCTCTTAGATAACACTCTTGGTCAGATTTGTGCAGCTTTTGTTTGCCCAACTTGGCCGCAAGTGAAGCAGCCACTTAAGGCCGCCGCAAGTTCAACGGAACGCGGAGAGGAGGCATGCAACAACAAAAATGGCTTGTTGCGTGCCTCCTCGAGTGGCGGTGGAAGAAGGAGACGCTATGCTGCTGCGTCTGGAATCTGTGGGATTGATTGCCGATCGCTTGTGCCGCATTTCTGCACGTTTGGCTAGCCAGGCGAAGAACTAAGAGGACCAAGAAGACCAACAACCAAAACCCAGTCGAATGGCCAATATAAATGGGGTTCGAGTCAAAGTTGCCTGCTGATGGATTTCCTAAGCAGCCGCAACAGCAACTTGCAACGCTAAGAGGAACTGCAGAGCGACGACAACCACAGGCAGAACAAGAACGCAACGCGTCAGTCATTGAACTTTAAGCTATGCGTTCGACGACCACTCACTCACTCCCCTCACCCCTCACCCCATTGTTGATTGCCCCCACAACTTTGGAGGCACTCCAGTGTGTGGCAGTCCCCGCCTCTTCCACCTGGAAGATCGAAGACGATCGGCCACGGATTTGAAGCGCAGCGCGCTGTTTGATTCTCAATTTTTGATTCTTAACAGACCCGTGAATGGGCAAAGACTCGAAATTAATGTGTCTGTCTGGGCTTTGTCTGTTGTGTTGGGCCCTTAAGCTGCATTTATACGTATATATGAACATATATATATATATATATATGTATGCATCACCGTATGGTGCTTCGATAGTGTCGCAGTGGTGCAGCGGATGCGATTCGTGCTGCCTTGATTAATAGCCCAGGAAAGCGGCGCGGCGGCGGTTGAAGGGCGTCGTTAAAAGCCTTTTCCAACTGAGGTATCGGTTCTTTGGTGGTTTTCAAGTTCAACGACGACTCATAAACACCTTTGGTAAGGCGGCACCCGCATTTCTGGCCGGAGCACGACTTTCTAATCGGTTTGTGAATGGCGTGGGTCCCTTGGTCCCTTCTTGCTTGCCTCCATCTTCTCCATACTTTTGATGGCATTTACATTTAATTTCGCAAAGCGAAAAACTTGTTTGGCAAATACCAAAATATAAACGTGGGCGTCAAGAACAAAAGCGGGAGATGGGCGGGGAAAGCGAGTCGCAAATTGTGCGTTGGAAATTCCGTAGGAAAGCGGAAAACACAGACCAGTCAGCGTGCGATCTCAGGTTATAGATTCGTTCCACAAACCTGTACTCGTACCCAGCATCGCTGGCACAGGTAAACACAGCGGCTCTAATCAAGGGGCAGGGCAGCAGCAGGAGGAGGAGATGGTCCAGGAACCATCGCACACCCTGGGAAGACCATTACCTTGCATTACCATTGGAATTTCTCAGTGAGCATCTACACACAGAGAAACTCTGGCCAAATTAAGAGACAAATTTTTGCAGAAGCTTCGTTGGGAAAATACTTGAAAGGCATTCCAGTGGCTTTCCTCTTCTCGCTGTGCATCCTTGGTCCAACTTGTTTCTTGGAATTTCAGCGCAAGAACTTCAAGTGCTTTCCTGTCATTCTCCGTTTTTTTTGTTGTTTTCGGTGAGGACAGCAGCTTTAAGGTCCAGACCTTGGCGTGTTGGCATTACGTAAATGTGTGTGTGTTTGCCGCAAACAAATTGCAGAGCGGGCAGGGTGGGGGGCAAAGCCCAGGGAGGAAGCCGAGCCGGCAAGAAGGGAAATGGAAACACTTTGTCGCCCATTGCGGGCCTCATAATGCGGCCTTAATGTCTGTCTGTCAGACAGGCCGTCCGTCCATCCCGCCAGGCAGTCTTCCTCCCCGGGATCCCTTTGACTGCCTGCGTTCCTGTTCCTGTCTGTGCTGATTTCCGGACGACTGATTGCAACGGCAACTCGTGTTTCATTCTTCACTCTCATTCATCTGGCAAACATCACGCAATGCCAGGCGACAGATGAGCCAAGACCCGCCGCTGCTTCTGACCCTCTGTCTCCTGCACCTTGTTATTACGGCCGGGTTTTTTTGCCTCTCTTTCCTTGGCCCAGGTATTACGGCCGTCATAAACCACAAACTGCGAGAGAGAGCAACCGAGGCAGGGCTAGCGTCCTGCCAAAATATATGGAATGCCATGTTGCCATTTTGCATGCAACCCGTTCTTCAACCCCTCGCCGGACTGCATTCATAATTCAACCCTGCCAGAAGGGGGCCTTGCTCACCTGGCTGGAGGAAGCGTCAGTGCGAAAATTGCTTTGTTTGTGGTATAAAAACAAGTTCTACCTTCCAGCTCGGGGAACTTTATAGGGAAGGTATAGGTAGATAGAGCCCAGCTGATGCGTTGATCAGATCTCCTGCTCATGTCATATGCAAATTAATCACAGGATCCTGGGGTGTATAAAAGGGTTCGGTTCCTAAGCCATAATTGCAGGGGAAATCGATGTGGGAAAGGCAGCTGCCTTGATCGGGGGGAGACCGCCTCACGACCTTGCCAATACACTGCATTAGATTCTATTGTTAACTAACGATATCATGAAGTGTTCTTGGCCGCGTCCCAGATATCTTATCTGCCTCCGTTGTTTACACACACCTATGTACCTTTGTGATACTATGGAGTCCAAGGTGTTGTAATACTTGGCACTAGCAGAGGCTATAAATATGTTGTTTATGGCTAAAGATATTGATTTCATAAGTGTGCTATGTGCTAAGGAAATCCTACAATAATTCCTTAAGCATTTGTGGAATCTGCTAGTTTAGCAAAGATTTTGAAAGATTATTTTCAGGGGAAGAGGGTTTATCTACTTATCTACTTATCAGTTGGGTAAGCGGGAAATTCTTATTTAAAGAGAGATTCTTATACATTACTATCATATCTTCATTGTAATTTCATTTCACATTACAATGCCTGACTAGATTTCTGGTTACCGATGGCTACATTTCAAATCCCCTTATTAATCATTTATGTAAATGTTAGCAGATACATTCGTGTTCCCTTTGTGTTGTCACCTTCGAAGCAGGAAATCCGAAATCCCTGGGTTTCGCCTGCTTCCCCTGTAGGATGTAGCTCAACGCTACCTGGCTCTGCTCTGGCACAATCGCGTGATCTAATTCGCTGCTCTTTATCTTTTATTCAACGCATTGTGCCATCGCGGTTAGTTCTACGGTTTCAACTGAAAGTGCGGCATTTAGCCAGCTAAACGATGTCTGGGAGCTCTCTAACGACAATGGAACTCCGGTCCGGAGTTGGTCCCGGAACCCATCCCTCGCTAGTCGCAATTCATTAAATGGGAAACAGAAAACACGTTGCTCTGATTGCCGTGCATGTAACAGCTGAAACTACCGAAAGGGGCTCAGCTTTTTCAGCAGCTTCTTGTCTGCCTTTTTTTCTGTGCTTTTCGTTGTGTAAGTTTTACATGATTCTGAGGGGGGAACATGCGTGGCGATAAAGATGGGAGAATGGAAGACTAGAGCAGCCAGAGAGAGGCTGGGCACTGCCTGCCTTGACGACTGACATCATTTCCGATGTTTATCTTTTCATGTTAACAACTGTAGCGAGAGGCGACATGAAGCGCAAACAATGCCAATCCAAAGTCAAATCTAAAATCCTTTGCAACTTGGCTTTCGGGTTAAGAGTTGTCTTGGCTTCTTCACACTTTTTCTTGGTTCAAAATTAGAGCTAAAAGGGCTTCCATAATGTCGGGGAATTCTATTCTATTTGCTGGAGTACATTGACCCAAATTCTAAACAGAGTTCAATAAAGTGTCCACTGATTGTGGTGGTATTTTTTTTGTTTAAAAATGAGCTGCTCTCTGGCTTTCACTTGATTTGCATATAGACAAAGCGCCTGCAACGGTAAAAATCATTTTCCATAAGCGAGGAAAAACCTGAAATGCGCCACCGAGCGATTCTCCCGGAAAGTGGGGACTTGCGCAAGACGGAGAGCCTCTTATGCGAGCCGCCTCGTAATGGCCAATTAAGCCGCGTCATGCCGTCAACCGGATTGACTGCCGCCAGAGCCAAGTCCGTTTTGGGTCTCTGGAAGCTGCAGTTGAACGGCTCGACGAGTGCGTGGGACCTGCCCCAGCGACAGCAACTCCGAAGCCCAGTCATGGCTGCCCCATTTGCAGCCGGAATTTGGAGTTAAACTTCGGCCAGAGTGGCAGTGGGAGGCCACGCATTGCAAGCTCCACAAAAAATGTCAGAAAAGAAAAGCCCAAATGGAGGCAGGTGGGTTTTTTGGTGGTTTTTGGGAGCCGGTGGAACTTGCTCGGGCGTAACTACCTCCTGCCCTGGGGCACATGTGTGTGTGGAACAGAGTGCGTTATCATTTACGCTAAATGCACACTGAAAGCGGTAATTAGATTGTCCATGCCCCGAAAATCCAGCCAGCCAGGCACTTGAGATGATGGCAGAGCTGAGCCAGAGGCAGCTGGAGGCTCGCCATGAGGCGTTGTGCTATTAGGGGTTGCAGCCCCTGTTCTAATGCTCTTAAGCCGAAAACTAGATAGAGATACATTCGAAGTTGTTATATATATATAGTGCTTGGTAACACATACAAGACACGTGGGCCAGGCGGACAGATGTGAGCCGAGATCCCTCAACTCGATAGGTTGGCAAATGGGCATATGTTGCGGTTTCAGTCCGGCCTCATTCCGATTCAAGGTTCCATAAAGTTCAGGAAAACCAATCCCAGAGCGATTAAAACCCAAGCTGGCAGATTGAAATCTATAAAGAGAGAAAAAAAAGCCAGGGACAGAGAGGCTTTGACTCTGAAACTGAATCTGACTCTGACTTCGACTTGGATTCAGACTCAGACTCAAACTCCGACTGGCAACGCAATGATGGCGTCGGCCACCAAAGATGCCGACGCTTAGATATTGGCTACATTGTGGGGCCACAGATACAGCGATGCAGAGATACAAAGATACAAGCCCGGCAACCGCAGGAAAAAAGCTCCACAGAGTCAGAGTCGTGGAGTTTTCGTTTTCGGGCTGACTTGTCTGCGGTGTAGGACCAGAAGTTCAGCACGAAATGCAATTACAATGCCCTGACATTACAGGGCAATCGAGAGAAGGCAGCCAGAGAAGAGATACAAATACGAAATCCAACTCGAAGCCGCATTTTTTGTGGGGCCAGGAAACTGGAAACTGATGGCTAAGCCAAGCCGCCGAGCGGAAGAGACGTAAATTATGTTATAACCCATGACGGACGAGGGAGAAGGTCTTGATCTGGCAGCTTGTTTATCCCAAAGATGTTTAAATCGAACGATATATATATATATATACTACCCAGTGAAACAGTAACATATACAATATACAAGCTGTTGCTTTTTGTTTACAAAAACCATCCGTCAATTGGTTGCTTTTGTTCGTGAAGTGAGTTACGGATGCGGAAGCGGAACCTCTCCTTCACTCTCTGTCCATTAAATCTGCAGTGGGTCAAACATCGAGGAGGAACAGCTGTGTGGTTATACTGCTCTGGGTGGTAATTCGTTGGGAGGGAGGATTTTGCAGCAGCCGGCACACTCAGCAGTGTCATCAAATGGCTTCGCGTTGGTAGGAAGTGCCGCATAATTGCTCAACAATGCCGCCAGAACACAATAATCAACTCGGAATACATGCCAACCCTTAGGCTCTTTCAGAGTTTGCCCTAATTTCGAGTTAGCATTGAATATTGTTTGGAATTTCCCTGCTTCCTTTCTCTCTTTTTATGATTTTTACGATGACGAGCCCCTGCCGCCACTTGGCACATCCGGTGAGTGGCGCCGAACTCGAATGCGAACGCAAACTGTCCCAACCGGAAATGCAACCTGGCGTTTCCATTCGATTCGAAATCGAAGAAGGCGCACAATGCCAGTCTAATGAGCAGTTTAACCCGCCCCCCGTTTATGGGCTGGAAAATAGGGAGTGCGTGCGTTGCATTAATGATCACGTTAAATGCCGCTTAAGCAGTCTGAACGCAACAAATTGTGGCAATAAGCAAACGCAAAGGCAAACGCCAGAGATCAGCGAAAGTTCACGGCTTCAATTTTAATGAGCCCGCTGACCCATTTACATGAGGCAGGGAGTTGGCATTGTTTTGCAAGTGCCCCATCGCAGGGGCAGAGATGAGCGGAAAGCCAGGGAGTTCAATAAACTCGATGCATTAAAAGTGCTCCTCCAATCGAAATCCCCACAGGCCGCGACAGCTGTTGTTGCGCCTCAGTGGGAATCTGTGTGGACTCCAGCACTCAGAGAAAAGATTGAAAAGGTTTTAAAAAATATTTAAATTAAAATAAGATAGTTGTTTCTTATAGAACCTCTTTAGTCTTGTTATAAAATTAAGGGAACTATGACATTCTAAGTTAAAAGAAAATGTTTAAATATATAAATAAATATTTTGATTCTGTTGAACGGAAAAGTCACTTGGAAATCCTGATAAAAGACAGTAGAAAAGTATAGAAAAAGGTTGAAAAACAGCAAAAACTACCCATTAAATTATAAGTAATTTAAATTCTTATCTTATTTCTTAATAAACAAATGATGAATAAATGAAATTTAAAGAATTTCTTATTAAAGATATTATAAAGACTTCATTTAGTGCTTTTTCTCATCTGCTTTTTCTCACCGTGCACTTTTCAATCTGTTGTGGGCTGCCTGCCACCGCCCCCGTTCCGCCTGCTTGTTTGTCGCTTTTTTATGTGCGATACTAAATGCATTTCACATCCACAATAAATAAATTCCCGGCGTTCAAAACATGTCAAGTTCCAACAATACACACAACACGCAAGCTCCACCCAGAAGAAGATCCCAAAAAAAAAAAATCAGATCTGCTCCCTTCCTCCTCCCTGCGTCATTTGAAAGTGTAAATGAATTTGTTCTTAATTATTATGAGACTGTAGACTGTATGTTATCCCGGGGGCCCATTGGCAATTTGGTGGAGATCGGCGAGAGGCGGCAAAGATGTCCAAGATTCGTTGGCATTGATTTAGTGGAACCGAAAAAATGGAGGGGAGAGCCCAAAAGGGTGCATGAATTGCTTTTTATGTGGCGGCAAAAATGGTTGGGAAACAACCAGAGGAAAACATAGAGAGAGAGAGAGAAAATTTGTTTCTTTAGTTATCTAACGCCCTGGGAAAATGTTTTCTTTGATGCCCAGACACAAAGGCGAGAATGATGGATCTGTTGGATTTCAACAGCAACGTGTGAACTACACGGAACCAGAGAGAAATTCGAGAAGTCCGAAAAAAACCCATGAATGTGCGCCCAGGGAATTAGTAGGGAAATCCCCGGAACTGGAGCACTCCAATTTAGTTTTAACAATATATATAATTGGCATCAATTGACCTAGATTAACCTCAAACTAATGCCTGTAGTAATCCCGTTTATATTCTAGAGAATCTCTTAATTTTCATTAATTATCTTATCGCCTTGATTTACATTTTCCAATTTTTGGTTTGCTCTTGGGAAGCGGTCTAAATTTATGGCCCACTCTGCTAATGTTTGTTTTATTACTAATAGATGGTAGGCTTTATCTCGCAGCTTCTCTGCTTCTCCATGGCTTTTCTTTTCTTTTCTTTTCTTGATTTCCCTTTATTGATTTTCCCCCCGAATCGGCGCTGATTTATGCGCTTGAAAATTGATTTGGTATTAGAAACGGTCCAAGAGAAGACCATTAAAAGCCACATTAAGGGGCCCGGTTTCAAGTGTCCTTATCAGCAGTGGTCCAGCCCTTGTCCCACACACACTTACCATCCTCCTATATATACTATATATATATAAAGATATATCCTGTTGGTGTCAAAGTGGCAAGCGAGTCGTAAATTTCAAACAGTTCGCTGATATGACAAGTGACTGGCAATGTTTTATGGACATGTGTTGCCTAATTTATGTTTCAATAAGTCTGGTTCCCGGGGGGAAACATAAAAATGTCATAATATCCAATGAAAATGCAATGCAACAAATAATTAATTGAAGCGAACAACTCGCAGCACGCACTGCAACGATTTCCCTTGCCTTTTCGAAGTGGAGAAATTGAGGAAAATGCTCATTTACCTCCCCATAAATGAGCTCATATGCTGGTAGAAATGTTTGGGTTAATAAATCAAAATTAATTTCTTCATTTCGCTGACAAGTCGACTTTTTAAGAGAGCTTAGTGTCCATTGATTACGTTCTGCAATCTGTTTTCTATTAGAGATTATGTTGACACTATGGCCATGTGACCTTTGGCGATAAGTGCGATATATAGTCTGACATTACTATATAGTTAGTGTGTGTGTGGTCCTTGGTTTTATCGGCACTTTGATCAGCATTTGATTTGCTCACCGTTACAGGTGATAATAAAACGCGAACAAATCGAATAATAATAATAATAATAAACTGGTTTCCCCCAGTGAATCGAGTTGCCAGAGCCGCCTGTTTTATTTTTTTATGGCCCAGCATTTCCATAAACACAACACCAAAACCGTGGCTAATGCAGACATCAAGCTGGCTCTTATCGCTGCCACCAAGAGAATGATATTTTAAAAGCCATTATGGCTTTTTCGGGTTAATTTCCAATTTTTTCAATATTTTTATGTGAAAAACAAAAAAACGCTTCAATGGAAGTCGGTTTCGGGTTTATCAGTTTGCGTCTGTCGTTTATTGTTTGTTTGTTTCCTGTCCAAAGGGAAAATTGTCAAAGTGTTGACAGCCGACAAAAAACAAAACTCAAAAATTGTCAGAAAAACCAGAAAATATAAAATTGAAAATGTATGTGTCCAAAACCAAAGATTAAAACCGACAACAGAGATACAGAGTTACAGAGATACAGAGTTTGGTGGGGCAAATATTTGCGCTTGGCGCAGTCGAAATGTTTACAATTTATTTACAATTTCATTATTAACGCAGCGCTGTTTGCCTTCCCATTGGATGCGTTGTTTGCTGAAGACATTAACGACACCATAGCGGCATAATGAGGCAATAATTATGTTTGAGATAGCGCTGCGTCAAAGACAAAGGTTGGTCTTGCAGCAAGCAACGAACTCTGCTGCCCGAGGAGAGCTTGCCACAAGTTTGTGGTGTCTCAAGGACCCGGCACTCGTGTGGCAAAAGGAGTTGGAGCAGGATGGGTTTTGCCTGCAAGAGATTAGCGCTAAACGAGCCTCTCTACTTGCAACTCGGAGCACTGGCAACACCCAGTTAAAAGGTATCTTGGAATAGCATCCCTAGCGGCAGCCTCCCATCTCGTGCCCATCTCGGCTGTCAACGCACCTAAACAGACACCTTAAACTGCAGATCTTTAGCGCTTGATTGTCGTCTGGGTAGCGAAGGCATCTTCGTCGGCTTCCTGCAGCCATTCCCATTCCCTGGTATCGCTTCTATCTTCCTGTCTCTATTTCCCTGTCTACCGATTATCTCCACATTGTCGTCTGCATTTAATGGCAAGCCATGAACATTTGTGCCATGGCCCAGCCAGTGACCCGGCTCTCGTACTCATGGTTTTCCTATGCAAATCAAAGTCGCATTCGCATTCTCGACAAATTTTTGGGAAAGTTGACACAATTTGAACCCATTCCAGGTTGAGACAGACTCTGAGACAAATAACGCTTTCGGTCTCGGGGCTAAAACCGTGAGCAGTGCCTTTCACTTGGCCCGGAGTCCCAACCGGCCAACACCTTGCCAGCCACATTCGGCTAATCGCCGCCCGGGCATCTGCGGAGGAGTCCTCGTCCTCGGCCACAATCTTGACATTATTCTCCATGGCAAACTCCTCCAAGATGGAGGTGGCGATGTGGAAAAACAACTTTCGCAAATTCTTGTTGCAATGAGTGCAGCAAGTGGGAAAGGCAATTCTAATTCCTATAAAGTTATTTAATGTTAAAGGAAGATTAAGCTCGGGAAACTCTAAACTTCTTTATAGATTTCAATGAATAAACAACCTTAATAAATCTTCAAGTCTGGAGCTCGCTGGCTTTCACTTTATCCTTGTTCTGGCATCTGCTCCAACGAGTATCTTCCCCGCAAAGCCCATCATTTGGGTTACTTTCTAATAAACAAATTGTTGTCGATGTCGCTTGCTCTTGGGTTTCCTTCGATGGTACATCTAAGGCCCGAAGCTGAGTTTAATTAACCGCAGCAGCTGGAGGTGAAGCTGAAGCTGAATTTGAAGCTGAATCTGAAGCTGAAGCTGAATCTCTGGTCGAGATCGAACTGGCACATTGCCGCCGCCGGGAAAGAGAGGGTAACTAGATCCGATGCGGTTTCGCTGTTAGACGCTCGACTAGCTCTGGCCAATTGTCACCTGAGAGGCCGGCGGACATCGGATCTGCCTCGGGATCCTCGCAATCATATCTCCTACGAGTTCATGGGTTCAGCCTGAAACACAAAGCACAGAGCTTGCAGCTTGTTGTAGACTTTCTAAAAAAAATGTTCGTGCCACAAGGCAGTTGACAGTTTGGCAATTTGTGCGCTTGCCCCTTTTGGAATGTTGCACCATTGCGATGTTTGTCGGCACAATTAGCGGCTCCAGCGGCAGTGCAGTAGCCATGGTTATCACCTAAGCCGGTATCGCGATGCCTCGGCAAATGCAAATATTTATTCGGAACCCCTCGAGGGCTGATGACATTGACACAAGACTCAAGGAGGGCTGCAAGGATGCGAAATGAGTGTAATTCAATCGCCGGCAGGGCTTCTCGCAGGATCGAACGTCTTGAAGGGGTCGCAGGAAACCATAGAAAATCAGCCATATGAGAAATGAATGATGAGCGGGGAGTGAGTGAGTAAGTGAGTTAGTGAGTGGCATTGCCTTGGGTTTCATTCACAGGAATGCACGTTCCCAGGCTAAAGGAGGTACTGAGGAGTTCCTTTTAGGGTAGATGCGAGTGCCTGTTTGTGCCGAAGGACTCTGCTTGCTCTCCAGCGCGGTTCCTGTTCGCTACCTGCCTGGGAAATGTTTGCCTGTCGTTTTGTTTTTAGGGGAATATTTCCTGCTTTCCCGTTTTTTTTTTTTGTTTTTTTCCCCTTGTTGTTTGTTGTGCTCTTACCCCGACTTCCCCTCCTGGCACCTTTAACTGGCGGTTCATCTGGCCGAGTGTGTTGCCAAATGTTTGCAGCATTTCCTGCTGTCTCCGCCGGGGCGTTGTCGCAGCAAAGTTCCGTCTCTTAACTTTTAGCACGTGTCAGGAAAGAAGCGAAAGAAATGCTGAAACTTTTTCCGAATAAAATAAACAGCAACTGAAACAGCGGTGAAACTGTGAAGAAGCCCTGGCTGGATTTAATACCTTGTCGGTGTCCTGACCCTCTGCCTCTCCCTCTTCCTCTCGTAAAGTCAGACTGGCTGGCAATCGCACACGGTGTTGGCCATGGCTAAAGCTAAAGTGTCCCTGTAGGCTCTTAGCATTGTTCCCGGCTCCTCCTGGAGGGGAGGGTGCAAGGAGAGTGAAAAAATGTTAATGCAAAATGCATTACGCCGCCAGCTTGAACTCTGCTGCCAGACGGTGGAGTTGCAGAGGAGCTGGAGGCGGGACGGGCCTGGCTGGGCCACTTCTGGCCAAGTGCTGGTGCATACTAACGATTCCGGGGGACAATCGCAGGCTCATGTCACGCCGGCTAAGCATTTAATTAGTTTTCATGAGCGCAGGGCCGACAGCTCGCAAAAGCGAATTATGTTTCAATTGCCGGGAGCCTATCTCTTGGCCAATTAGCAAATGTTGGAGCATATGGTAAAACCAGGAAGCTGGAACTGCATAATAAAGCTCCTATATGAAAGCCATTAAAGCGGAAATATAGTGAGTGCATAAAATGTGTGGGAAAGTGTTAATAGCCCAAGCAGCGCAGGCAGCCCACTTTTAGGTGGGAAATCATTAAAAACAAAAATTAACCTGGCTTCCTTTATAGGGCCATCATACTTTGTGACTTGTTAGATGATGACTAGGAAGGTGTGAAGAGAAATGAGTGGGTTGAACTCCTAACCATTATCTAAATTATATATCGTGTCATTTTGGTAGCTACTGGTTGGCCCAGCCCTTTCCATTTGGGTTCTCAAGCCACAAAGAGCTCTGCACATGCCTGGGTTCAAGGCTGGCACTTGGCATTATGTAAATCTCCCTTCATTTCCAATGAATAGCAAATAGGAATCCATCGGTCCATAGCTCTGATCGATACCTTCCATGTGCCTCAACGGGGGGGCACTTACAAGACGGCCCTCAAACTCGACTTGACTTGAGACTCTTTCCACGAAATGGCGAAACCCGTTTTGGGTCTCAGCCTCTCCTCTCCAAAGAGTGTCTTTCAATTGTATTCAATGCTAACTCAATTGCTCTGGCCCCGGGGCCAGGCTACAGCTTTAGCCACATAGCCACATAACCATATAACCATATAACCACTTCCAATTGAAGCACTCTCAGGCGGAGAGTCAGCAATTTGTTTTCCTAGCTCGATTTGTAGATAGATCCCAGACACAAAGAGACACACGGGTAAAAGACACACAAAAGAGCAAACGACTTACTTAGCATCTTGGGCCCTGGGAATGGGATAGGTCCAGGACATGAACCTGAACCTGGCCCCGAACCGGATGCGCTGCTTTCACTTCCTCTTCCCCATCCCTGCACGTTTTCAAGTTCAAGTCAAACATTGGCCATAATCCCCCTCGCACATTTATAATATTTGAATAAGCCGCAAAGGAGGGACTCCCGACTCCGACTCGTACTCCTACTCCTCTTAGGAAAAATCTCCAAAAATAAAAAGGTGCCACTGGCACCAAATGAGCTGTTAAAAATTAGGGGGGAAGTCGGAGCCGGGAAAATGTCGCCAGGCGCAGATCTGCGCTAAAGTGGTTGCGCCGCTGAAAATCTTCCCCCGAGGCAAACATCTGGCGGCGAGGGAACGTGTAAAATCGTCGAACCTCTCCGAACATTTTTGGGCATTCAATTTTAATTTTAGACACAAAAACCCAATAAAACTGCTGCTGGCTGCATTTATTTTTGTTTCCGCCGCTCCGTATGAGGATGAGGCTGAAGCGGAGGATGTGTGTGCCCCTTAATGATATCAGTCGCGCTGATCGGGGAGCCCGTAGCCGAAGGGAAATGGAATTTTAAGTAAACTTATCCCGCGGGTACTCGCTGAAAAACGCATGTCACTTAAATTTATTGGCCGCAACAACAGCAACTGCTGCTGCTGTTGCAACTGGGAAAAACCAAACACTGAAGAGTGGCATTTGGTGAGATGCATTTTTCATTCAATTTTCTGTTCGACAGACAGTCTCGTCTGCCGCTGGGTTTATGTTCGCCGCGGGGCTGTAAAATCGATTGATAGACACGGCTCATGATTGAAATCGAACCCCCAAAGCGGCGGGGGCGGCACTCAAATGTTTAGCAGCAAATTTTACGTTTTCTTTTAATTACTTTACATGGCCGTAAAGTCATCAGGCCTATAATTAAGCCCTGGCGGAAGTAAAGTCTTACTTAATCAAGCCAAGAGCCCCAAACTTGCTGTAATTGAAGCGCAAAACGGGCAGAAAAAAAATATACGCTAATTGCTATCACGACAAGTGCTCGGGGGTCAATTAATTTAAATAAAAGCCATCCCGATGGCCCGAAGAAAAACGAACTTAATTAAAAACGGCGGCCAACCGCTGTCATCGATTGGCTGTGTGGGGGCGTTGGGTAGCAGAGTTAAAACTACAACTGAATCATCGTGGTATTAATTTTTACAAAACTGTGGAGTCACTTTCCTAGAAGTCTGGAATAATTAATGGTAAATAGTAGCATACAGTTCCTGGAAATTATCATCATTTAAAGAAGTAATTCCTAGGTAGACAAGGTAAAGAGTTTAGATATGTGACACATAGTGATAAAGGGACTGTATTCTGTAGACTCTCAAGTTAGGTTTCTGACTAATTATAAATATTAAGGTTATGGTTTCAATAAAGCTTTTTGCTTGGACTTAAATCTTATTAAAATCTTTGCTAAAATGTTTTGAAACCTTTGCTAAACTGTTTTAAAAACGTTAATCTCTTTAACTACAATCCAACATTCAAGATTACTTTTAATCTGCGGATTATATACCTCTAGGCCACAGTCTGTGGCAACTATTTTTGTCTTGTCTTGAAAAGGATATCGCATGCCACATTTTTATCCCCTTTAAGCCCCATGAATCGTGCATTATCTGCCATCGGTCGGACCTAATGAAAAGTGTGTGCCTCCTCGCACATAATTCAGATCATTAGTTGTGGCCTGCTTACTCACTTTCTCCTGCTGCTCCTGCTTCTGCTCCTCCTCCTCCTCCACCTCCCAAAACCACATCCTTCGCCTTGTCAACCGCATTGACCTTTTATGGCCGTGGGCTTGGCGAATCCGAATCACGTGACTCGCCCATTTTTATTGGCAATGCGTTCGGGGCACGCGGGTGTGGCAGTCAGTCGGGAGAACCGCTTTCCCCGTTAGAGGTTAAGGGGGAGCATAAATCAGTTTTAATAGTGCAGCTGGGAGAGTCGACTGGGGATCTGTCTTAGACTCTTTGCGAAAAAAAAGAAGGAAGGAAGCAAGGTGGCGGGTATACGCATATGGGACTTAGCAGCCCGTTTAATGAGATTTCCAGGCGGAAGAGCAAAAAGCGAAACCAATTTTATTTGCCATTTCTGTCAACATATCGCGCTGGCTTTTGTTTTGTTTTGTGTTTTGTTTTTTGCTGGCAACATTTTTACTGTCGCATTACGTGCAACATTTGCCCGTTGATTGCTGCTACTGCTCCCTTCTATAACCCCCCCAGATCCACCCCCCTGGGAGGACATTGCATAAATTTGTCTAGCTGCTGGCTTTACAATTTATGCTCTTGTGGCGCCACAAAATGTGGCCATGGCTCTTTTGTCGGCTATGCCGAAAATTTGTTAAAATACAATCCGAAATAACATGGCGGCGAGAGCGGAAAAACTTTTTGGCCATAAAGCACATGTGACTACCAACACATGTGTACTTACTACAGCTCCAGCCTCCTCATTGCGTATACGTGAATTTTGCAAAATATATTTGTTTATTTTGCAGTTTTGTGCAGCTTACATTTTGGTTTGGATTTCAGGCTTTAAGCTTTTGGATTTCAGCAAAATCTGTGCTCCATAAATCATCATAGAACTGAATGCTGAGAGTTGCCAACGATAAGAGCCCGGTTTTTTTTAAAGAGTTTCCTTTTTGGAGAATTATAGAAAGATGTAAGGTGTTTTCCTTTTGGTTTCTTTCCCTCCTTTTGATAAATTAACCTTGAGGTTTGATAAACATTATGCATTAGGTAGACCTGAAAGGCATTATTGTGGGTTAAAATGTTGGCATAAAGTCTGAATTGATGATATCCTAGACTTTATAGGATACTTTTTAAGACTGATTACAGTTGATATTTTATTGCTTAAATAAATGGTTAGTTTTCTGAACAAAACCCTTTAAAGTGCATAATTTCTTTGACTCTTTTTCATATACATAATTAATTTATCTTTTGACCTTTGCTTTTATCGCATCGGGATGTCGCAGGACCTACGTTTCCCGCTGTTGTCCCCTCCTTAGGCCGGACCCAAATGTGACCCGTAATTGCTTTAAATGCCATTACGACACTTATGCACAGCACGGCCAGAGTCCGGAGCTCGTAGCGCGGATACTCAGATACTCAGATACTCCGGATGCCTACGCGATGGATGGCGCTGTCCACGTTTCGTGTCTGGCTGCCGGCCAGATTTGGAGGGCCAAGGGCAGACTTTAATTTCCCTTGTCGGACTCTCTGCCTGCGCCTGCAATTGTTTTCGCTTTAAATAATTAAATTAAAGTGGGCAGGCAACTGATTGAAGGAGCCACCGCTGGCTGGCCGCCACTCGATGCAATTGTTTTCGGCTAGGGAACATTCAAACAGAAAACTGGGAACTGTAAATGGAGAACTGAGAAAGGAGAACGGAGAACTAGGAACTGAGAACCGAGAACCAAGAGCTCAGGGATCGGAAAAGTGCTGAACGAAAAGTGGGGCCAACGAACTCTAACCTGGTGCAATCAGCGTAATTAAGGCAGCAACGGCAATCGCCGCGTATGGCTTATAAATCATTTATTGCCAAGACATTATCGCCATCGAGAGAGGAGCCCTCTTTCCGTGCACCGCCAAGAACTCGTTTGGCGCAAATTATGCTACGGAACGCGTTAGTCTATGACAGATTGTATCTGCCAGATACACCGTAGCCGAGGCTGTGGATAGCACAGCTTCGAGTACATACGAGTACATGCAGCACGTAGCTGCGGTGCCAATTTATGGCCAGGCTAAATTCGAAAAGAGTAAGCTATCCTCCGACTTTTGGACTGGAGTCAGCCTGAGTTATTCGCCTGGCCAACATCTTGTGCAAATCCCATCTGCCAAGGCTCCACCTCATTTATTTGCGGCTCCGAACGGAGAAGTCACATAGCATCGCATAGCAGAACGTGTCAATATATGCTTGGGCCTCTGGGCAAATGCACTTTTGATATATTGGCTGCCGGGCTTATTGGGTTTTCCATCTGGCGCACATCATCGCATCTGGTGGACTACCAGGGAGGAGGAGAGGTGCACTTTGATTTGCGGCCTCCTATAAATTTCATCGCGTTTGACATGACAATCGAGAGAGATGTCAACAGAAGGCAGGCGCCAAGTTACAAACCGTCTGGTAATGGGATACGATACCCGCAAATGGATCACACCTCTCCTTGCCCAGATATGCAAATATATCTCGCACTTGATAAGTTGCCTAATACGTTGGTTTTTTAAGGGGTTTTGAGCCACTTTTAGGGGGTTCTTAAAGGTGTTTTTTAATGGAGTTTAAGGAGGGTTTAAGGCTTTAAAAGGGTAATTACTTTTAAATATATTTATTACGATTTTTAGGTTGTATTAAAATCAGATAAATCTGTTCAAGTATTTTATATAGCATTTAATTGCTTTAATAAACTAAAGTATTTTAGTTAAATTAGTTAAAATTTTCAGCCATATTCAATAGGTATTTCATATTAGTTATCCTGAAAGCCTCAGTCGCTCTGGCTTTAAATAATTGTAATAAGTAAATTTCATTTGTTATTACAACAAATATGAAATCAAATCAAATCATTTTATATTACAAACATACTCTTCCACTTTCCCAGGGCATCCAATCTTCGAGAGAGCTGCTGTTGACCACAAATCACTGCTAACATGTTTGACAATTGTCATTGGATAACGGCTAAATCGCCATAAAAGTGGATTACGGCCATATAGAGGGCTCCGCTTGCCTTATATTACCATGGCTGCTGTGGTTGTGGCCTGGACTGGCTTGGCTCCGCTATGATCTCGTTCGGGCCTGTGTCCTGGTCCCGGTCCCGGTTCGGTGTTGAAATAGTTTAAGGCAATCTGCAGACGGGATTTGTGGCCAGCTCGTTGTATAATGCCGCCCGGGACCGATTGCAATCTAAAGCTGTGTACATAGCAATCTCTATATGTATATATATGTTCATATATATGCATGTGCCGAGACATTCCTGTACATGAGTCATAAATAATGTGCAGCGGCATGGCCATGGCCAACGTCACCCAGACGTGACGACGCCTCCTTGCCCTTCGGCTGCTCCTGCTCCTCCTCCTCTTGCTCCTCCTCCTCAGAGGCAGCAAATATTTTGAGGAAAAATAATTTTTGCCAAGTTAATTTGCCATTTCCGGCGACGGCTGGCTGTCAGCTTCCGTTTTGGCAGAGGAGGAGGAGCCGGTTGCACCTGAGAGCTTGCTGCCTAATTGAATTTCGCATTTGGACGAAATTAACAGGGACAGTCAGTATCTCTGATTTTTTTCTGCACTTTATTTTTGGGCGCTTTAAGACAGACAGGGGTCAGTTGAGTTGAGAACTTTGCATTCTGTGCGTGCCAATGTCTGCGCACTTGAAAATGTTGGCACTGCTGCCTGTTCCTGTCCCAGTCCCGAGAACCAGACCCATGCCTCTTCCAGTGGCGCACTGAACGTCAAAATGCGGCATCGTTGCCATAAAATTGCCTGAATTTAGCGCTAGGTTGCCGCCGTTTCTCTAGCCCATCTCCAGTGCCTGGCAGCGGTCCAGCCTGGTCTCCGTTACCCCTTCTCCTCCAGCTACCAGATCCCTACCACCATCTCCATCTCTGCCGGCTGCTGCGTCAAGTGTCTTTGCTTTGGGCTTGTTAATCTACGAGTGGCTGCCTCAGCTGCTGCTTCTGCTCCGGCTCCTGCTCCCGCTCCTGTTCTTGCTTCCTGGTAGTGGCTGTAGTTCCTCGGGCATTGTTTTCATTACCGACCAAGTCCACATGGCGGCCTATTAAATGCAAAATGTGCAGACAGCCAGAAAGACAAACGTTGCTCCGCTGGCCACCACTGTCATGAGAATTAAATATGCAGCGAGAGGAGCTGCCCGGCTCCCTGCCATGGCATGTGGCCGGGTTATTAAAGTTAATTACAATTTTTCATGGCATTCGTTTTCTTTATTCCCCTCCTCCCTCTGTTGTTTGCCTCGTAACGATAATTCAGAGTTTTTTATGCCGTGTCCTTGGTTTTGTGGCGATTTTTCCACTCTATTAATTTCCGCGTTGATTTATTTGCGGCATCGGCAGCGGCATGGCGTTGCTTCCTTTGTTTACAGATTGCACAAGCGGCTGCGATCACCATGTGGGCCAAATTGAAACCGAATCGATGGGAGTCTCTCTGGCCATTTTCTCTGGGGAAAAAATTCAGAGGAGGAGGAGCAGCAGCTGGGCATGCTGTTTCTATTAGATTACATGAAAAGCTCTTTGATTATCTGCTGATGATAGTGATCGATGCTTGAATTAAACGGGAAGAGATGAAAGCCGCCTGTGATCTGGTTTTGGGGCATTGAAAACAGATTACCAGGCAGTAGGGAAGGGAAAGTGTAGATGGGAAATTGTGGGTTTAAAAAGGAACTAGAAGCCTTTTACAAGACATTAATGGTGCAGTTTTTAACTAATTTATCTTCCTATTTAATTAATGATTCGAAAACACATTACTTACATTACCATTTCCCTCTTTTTTTTACTTTCTCCCCTCCCAGCTGAAAGCGACCTGCTCACCTTTGCACAGCGCAAGGAGCACTTCGAGACTGACAAGTCATTCCAGGAGCAGCTCTTCACCGGCGACACCCGACCGCTGAGCGTCCGCCAGCTCTACACGGAGGCCGGCAAGGAGCTGCCATCGCCTGCCATTGCCACTGCTGGGGCCTTGGCCTCCCTGGTTCACTCACAGGCCCTGACCCCGCCACGATCCATCTCCTTCAACGGCGAGGTGCTGTCCAGCGATCACGAGATCCTGCAGCTCAACGGATCCGCTTCGGCGGAGGATCAGCTGCTGTGCGTGTCCGAGTTTGGCAATGCCAATCGCAAGCTGCGCACGCGCATAGATGCCGAGATCGAGATTCGTTTGGTGAGTACAGGAAACGGGGAGGGTAACTAATGGTTGCCAGGTAACTGCTCTCGGCCACCGTTAGACGTCTCTGCGAGTTATGCTTCAAGTTATGCATAAATAATAGACCAGACTGGACCGCAAAACTATGACAACTATCGTCGTGTGTGGCTGCCACTACCACCCATTCTCAACCCATCAACCATCGCCAGCTGTGTTGCCTCGTCCAAGCATTTGCTCCACAAAGCCGCATGGCACCCAATCATTGTCATGGTTGCCGCTCCGAGCTGCTGATGACGATGACGATGATGAGGAGCCAGGAACGTGAGCAACGAGCAAACAGAGACCACACACACACAGAGTTCCTATCTGCCGTCTGCTAATGGCCAACGAGAAGCAGCCGCTTGTGGCATGACTCCATCAGCGGCCGCAGCAAATCATTTCGAGTTAGTTGCCTCGCTTTAATTGCTCAGCAGCAACCGGCGTCCCACGACCTTGTGGCTTTTGCAGAGGCAGTTGGTAACTGCTTACAGCTGGCATAAATCCATTGAATCGTGACAGTTTTATTGGCAACTCTTAATTAGACACATACTTTGGGGAATTTAAAGGGGCGCAACTTTTGAGCATTGCAGAACACAGACTCCTCTACCTCTTTAAACCTATTTTCCTAGTCAACAAGTTCGGTTTTACTCCAATTGAAAAGAAGATATAAGAAAGTCTCAACTATTGCCGGGGTTTTTTCATTTATTTTCTATTTCAAGTCGCCAGTTCTTTGAGCTCATATCAGAAAATTGCAGTTAATTTGAGCTAACGCGCTTCCCAGTCGTCCCATTTAGCTCGTCCTCGTCTTTGTGGCTGCCGTCGCCTCTTGTTTATCTTTTAGCCAGGCCATTAGATAAGCTGTGCAAAGACAAACAGCCAGCGGGCACAGACAACTGCCAATGGCCAATAGCTGCAGACGATGACAACGACGAGGATGGTAGGAGCGAGAGCTGGAGCAAACCACATCTCGGATTCCCTGTTCAATAGGTTGCCAAACTTGTTTTTGGCAAAAACAGCGCCGGCTGTCAATCGCAGTCGACTGTCGCCAAACCAGCTCCCAAATCCCATTCGACGGCGTCTCCAGGTCCACTGGCATCCTTCCGTCGTTCTGCTCCTTAATAAAGTGACTCTTAATCCTTTTCGCATTGCGTTTGACGCTAGTTGGCCGCAGCATTCCGCTCGGATACACCCCAAAGAGATGACAGGAGGAGCTGCTCGGACGACGGCCTGGCCATTAGCGCTCTGCGGTTTATTGGCCACGGCAGCAACTATCTGCAAGACGGCCAGAAACGTCGGCCCCATTGCTGGGTGGCTAGTTGCTGTTGTTGACGGCACTTAAATTGCATTATTATATACGGCTCGACATTTATGTGCAAATATTTTATCGTTAAAAGTTGGCCACAGTGGCCACGCCGCTGCCAAAGAAATTTTAGATGCTTCTGAGGAAAAGGAGAAAGAGTCGCGGCCCAGACCCAGACCCAGATCCAAAACCAAATCCTTATTCTGGCCGAGAGTTGCCTCACTTGGGCCCCTTGGAAATCTAGCTCAAGTGCCTTTTTATGTAGATTTCTGTGGTGTGGGTGGCTATTGGATTTTCCTTGTGTAACAGATTGGGGGACAGTGTAAGTGAGGAGCTTGCCCCCCTTATCTTCAACCCGCAGATATTGTTCAATTGCTACAATTGATTCAAGAAATCAAATGAAACGATTGCGCTTTTTCTTTATGCGCGTAATTCACTTAAGACCGTCAGACAATTTCCAAAATCTGGAGAATGTTTTCAAATCATTGAACCTTGTGATTCAAACCTAGACCAGAGCTAGCTGTATGCTTTGCCTTTATTGTTTTTAATTAGACTGATTGAATTTCGATGCGGTAACAGAGATCGAGGAGGAGGAGCGCGTCCTGCCACATTTTTTTTTTTGAAAGATTTAAAAATCGCGTGTCCCGCAGCCATTTGTGGCAAGCATAGAGAGAGAGATTGTGTTTGCGCAAACATGGCGCATGGAGTGGCAGCTCGTATTTCTCATAAAGGGATATGCGATGTTCGTGACAGGTGGCCCACTAATTAAGGACCGACCTGGAAACATGAAGCATATACATATCGCCCGGAACATAACACAAAATATATTTTTTTTTGCATGCCAAATGCTTAATTAACTCAATGTTTTAACTCTTTTTTTCAGCCCGCTGCCATCGAGGATCTGCGGAAATGGACATCCAGCGAGGCTCTGGGTGATGTCACCGTCACGCCGGATTGCATGCATCACGTGGACACCTCGGTGAGCACCTCGCTGGTAATTGGGGATAATGGCGTCCACACGCCCGCCCTCTCGCCGTCCGTCCTCTCCGCCGATGCCGTCGATGCTTTGTACGCGCAGAATCTGAGCCAGGCGGCGGACAGCTTCCAGCAGCGACAGCCACAGCATCAGCTGCCCAACGATATCAATAAAGATGTGCCTTTGAACCATCGCTTGCCTTCACCCGAGGAACAAACCAAACAGATTGCCTTAAAGTGAGTGTTAATGTTTGTTAGAAAAATTACTTTAATTAATTTCTAGAATGTATTAATACATTAAAAAAATATTGTTAATATTTGTAAAAAAAAAGTACATTAATTAATTTCTATAATGTATTAATAGATTTTAAAATATTTCCAAGTATAAGAATGTATTTTTGCAGAAGTTCCTAAATTTATGTAGCTACAGTTCTAAGCATACTGCTTTGTGCTTACAGTTTTCGAACAACTGTGTCTGGCTGGGCTCCCCTTTTTTTTGCTCAAATTCAAAAACACTGTTTTAATGCGTTTTTTATGCAAATCTCGCGGCAACTATTGTTTGTTTGTTTTGTGTTCATGACGCACAAAAAGAATAGCCATAAAAATCGGCTGTTTGTTTTTGTTATACATTTTTTCAACGTTCGATTGTCTGGGTTTTGGGGCAAGAGATGTTTGCTCAGTGAGCGCATCGGGCGAAATAACAAAAAAAAAGTTTAAATAAATTAATTCAATTACGTTTGAATATTTACAACGCGGCCGCACAATTATGCAAGTGTCGCCGACCCCGCACCCTGCCCCATTTGTTGGCCAGCCGTTGCAGCCAATCCATTTGGCCCATCCACTTGGACCGTCGCTGCTGTCCAATGGCTCCATGGCTCATTTGTTGGATTCGACTCCGAAATGGAGCAGCCACAGAGACGAGCAGCCAGCCGTGTTCACGCTCCACCGATTTGGAGCACGAAATATGTGGCTGAGATGGGGTGGTGGCGTATTAAAGCGTAAACAAATTGTTGTTTGGATAACCACAAAAGTGCACTCCAAACTGTGTGAGGCTAGCATTCGCCCTGTAAATCGATCTGGCCACAAAAAAGTACCTATACTATGTGTATACTAGCACTGAGAGAAATGTATTTGCATTTTAAATTCATTTAAATTTGGGTGCAAATAATAGGGAGACTGACTGTAAAATATAGGTAAAAGTATTAGTTTTTAATAGTTGTTGTAAGTATTTCCTACTATTTATATTACTATTTACTTAAAACAACTATTAAGAAGGACTACATATGCCTATACTCTATATAGTTCTTAAAATTCAGAAAACAAAGTCACAAAATATTTAGATAAACTTTTAAAAATCAGGCATATTGTAGTAAATATATACTTAAATATTAATAAATACTAGGATGTTCCTATGTACTTAGTCCGTTCATATTCCTATTCATTTAGATCTATTAAGAAGGATACATATTCCAGATTTAAAAGAATACATTTTCTGATAAACTAACAAAATCCTAGCCAATTGATGGGTTACTTCTTATAAAAGATAAAGCCTACCTCTTTAATTGGCTTAATTCCGTCGTCTTACTAATATATTTATATTATATAATATATAATATAATATATATAATAAAAATACAAATACAAATACTAAAATCTCTTCATTATCCCCCCACCCACTCAACAGATACCCCGCCGAAGTGATTTCGGTCAACACCAGCGGCAAGCACTTCCAGCGGATGTGTGCGGCCCGCAAGTCCACCAGCGGCTGCTATGCGGCTGGAGCTGCCAACGTGGCCAGTTCCTCGAGCAGTGCCTCGCCGGAGAACGGGGGCCAGGCGGAGGGCAACAACCTGGACGACAATGTGCAGACGGTCAGCCGGCGGTCAAGGTCGCGCAAGGTGCGTGGCAAGCGGCGGAACACGATAGCCGGAATCGATCAGAAGGAGATCCAGGATGCGGCCAACGGGTATGTACTTGAGTCTTTCGTCGATTTCGAACCCTTTACTTCTCCCCCCCACTTTCGTTCGCCTTCCGAATTGTGTACATAAGCCATACTGTACATATGTCCCGCCGATATCCGTGCGGATCCCATATTTATCGTACTTCCCACTTGCATTTTCTTACGAGAGAGATTATTGTGATCCAAGCCAAGTTAGCTGAGCGATTTGTTATGCTGTTTAGTTTTCTTCGTTTCCATAGTTTTCGTGTATTTTAATTGCGCCTTTTTATTGTTTAAACAAACGCCCAGCGGACTGTACAAATCAGAGCTGTGATCTAACTACCCGCCGTATAATATTATATATTATATATATCTATATTGTTTGCCAATTAGCAGCACAAATTGCATGCCACAATTGAATGTGTCTAAATTATAAACTAAAATTGAATGTTGTACAAAAAGAGAATTGTAAATAAATTGTGTTTACTAGCTTACGTAATTAGAAAATTTTAGCAAAATTTAAAATACTTTCAGCTGCCTCTTTTGCGAAATTGATTGCGAAAAAGCCTTAACGAAGCGAGTCTGCAAAAACAGCCTAACAAATTAATCGATTTTCAGCGCCACATTGTGTATCTACCTATCGAAACTATCGAAACTATCGAAAATATCAAAATTCCTGATCAAAGTACACTTCAACCCATACCACATCCATGCACACCTCACGTACACACACCTCATGATCCATCCGACAGACAGACAGTCACCCCCGCCTTTTTGGCCAAGTTAAGTCAAGTCGGTCGCCAGTCAGTCAGTCACTCGGCCCACTCTTGGCCATATCCCTGCCGTCGCCTGCGCATCATCAGCATAAATCATGCGAGAGGCTGGCTGTGTCTCCATAGGCACGATAGCACCGCCGTCGAGATGTTTTTGTTCGGTCCTCGAATGCCTTTTCCTGTGCGCCTTTTCAAATGGCACACACGACGCCTTTTGCTAAAAAGTTTCATAAATCTTATTTTGTTTTGTTGGCCCTGCTTCTTGGCTGGCTCCAACTCTGGCTGGCGTCTGCCCACCAGCTCCGTCTTCGACTCCAACTCAGGCCCAGTCCCGGAGCCCCAGAGACGGCGTCATTCCATTTGACTGCGCTCCACATACCCCATACATGCATAAAGGCAACATGAAACCCTAACTCAGCCACACAACTCACTCTACACTATATAGTATGTGTGTATGTATGTATGTATATGCCCCCCATTATGTCAATGCTGTTCAATATCTGTGCGATCAGCAGTCGAAAATGCGGAGCAAAGCGAAAACTTTGAGCCGCCGTCCAGTGGCTGTCAAACTGTAAGTGCATTTTGTGATTTTTTGTTGTTGTATTTTTTGTACACAGTGAGAAGAGGGTGGAAAGTTTATTAAGACAGAAATTAGAAGCGATTTAAAATCATTTGAAATAAAGTTTGTCTTAAAGGTATTATTATTTAAAATATTTTATCTTTTATATTTGTTTAAAACCAAGATTAATTTCTATTGCGTTCCATCTCTGATAGATCATATTTATCAAGTCAATTTTTACATCGTTATTTACATCTGCCTTTTGAGGCAATAAATTAAATTGTTTGAAATCAAGGAAATGAAAACAGATTTCCGTTTCCTCTTCCTAAAAGTAGGCCACGTTTTCTGTTCTCTGAGTATTAATTTAATTTATTGCCTTAAAAGGTAATATATGTATATTATATATTAAACAAAAAAAGTAAAGTAAAAGTAGGGTAATTGTTATAAATTGAATTTAATAAATACAATAAAACACTCTTCAAATCTGAATTTAGATAAACCACAACAAAATTTATTCCCTATGATAAATTGCTTCAATTTTACTTTCATCAATAGTTTATTCAGTTTAAGAGAACCACGTAATAATATAATAAATAACAATAAATCATTTAAATAATTGTGATAAGTAAATGGTATTTGTTATTACAATAAAAATTAATCAATCAATCAATCAACAATAAATCAAAAATAATAATATAATAAATAAAAATTTTCTTAGCACTTCCCAAACCCCCTTCTCGCTGTGTACATAAATTGACATTCAGTGGAAATCTTTTAGCAATGACTGCACTTTGGGCCTCCCTTTTCCCCACAAAATCCCCTTGATTCAACTTGTTTACTGGCCCAGAATCGAAATGAGTCTTATTCTTATCGCCAATATTGGCCCCTCCAGCCCTCTGTCGGTACCTCCCCCCGAATGCTTTTTTGAGGGGGGAAAGAATTCCGGGAGAAATACCCACTCAAACACTCGAATATTTAGATGTTGTAATCGCCACTAATAATCCACAGAGCAGCCGCCTCGGAAAATGAAAAAAATATAAATGTATTTGAGGAAATTAAACTTTGAACTGTGCCATTAATTAATTTCCAGACTGACTGCCTGTGTGTGCATCTGAGTGTGCGTGTGTGAAATTAACCAGAACCAGAAACATAAATCCAAAAATCTGAAAGATCTGAAAATCGCTCACAATAATTTCCATAGAGGAAGGCAATGTGCACTACGCTCGAATCTCTTCCGACTTTCCGAATCTCTGTCTCTGTCTCTGCCTCATCTCCCACATACCACACATCTGTCTCATCCATTCATCATTACAAAATGCTAACCGAATACCAAACATATTTTCTCTTTTATGTTCTCTCCTAAAAAAACACCAAACATTTGCACAAAAAAATATCCAAAAAACACCCGAATTATTCCACCATGTAAAATACAGCAACGGGGAGTCCAAGAACGCCTCGAATGCCACATCGCCGGTGGCGCATCACCTGCATCAGGCTGCCACCTCCACCGCCGCCGCTGCCTCTTCAGACACCAAGAAGTCCAAGAAGTTCGGACGCAGCAAGTCCAGCGACATCTTAAAAAAGGAATCTGCTGCCTTGCCCTACGACAAGGGCAAGAGCACCCTTACCAGGCTGAACTCCCTGAAGCAGTGGGGTCGCAACCGCTTCAAGTTCATGCAGCGCGCCGGCGAGCTGGGCGACCAGCTGGACACCAGCGGCTGCAGCTCCCAGAACAGTTCGGCGGAGAAGCCGGAGCATGGAGCGCAGGCGGGCGAGGCGCCCAAGCGGGACATCGACGACGAGTGCGTGGTGCACCATTTGGTGGCCCAGAAGAGTGAATCTCGGTTTTCGCACGAACGAAAGCCCTCGTATTCCTCCTCGGAGAAGAGCATGAGTGTGTCCAGCAGTGGCCAGCTGAGGGGCAGGCTGCAGCTTTCCTCCGCCACCGCCGCCGGGCCGATGGCAGCGGCGGCGCACGTCAAGATGCGGGAGACGGCCACGCTGAACAGGCAGCGGCGCAACGGTCTCCACGCCCTGGCCGGCAAGGAGGAGCAGCCGCACTCCTCGAGCGGCAACTGGAGTGCCAGTTCGGAGTCGGGCCGCGCCTCCATCGGCAGCGAGATCACCATGCAGCCCAAGTCGAGTGCCTCCAGCACCTCGCTGAATGTGTCCAGCTTCCAGCCGGGCGGCGGAGGAGCTAGCAGTGGTCCGCCCTCGTCCATGCTGAGCCGCCGCCGCTTCCTGAACACCTCCGCCTCGAGCAGCGTCACCAGCGAGGGCACAGCCACTCCCGAGCTGCAGGCCGAGGCCGGAGCCTATCCCGGCCACCTGGATGACGAGACGAGCTCCGCGTACAGCTGCGACACCGAGGGCTACTACACCTCCTTCCACATGGATAGCGGCCTGCGAACGCTGAAGGAGGAGGAGCCGTCGCCGATGCCGGGCACGCCGCTGCAGGCGAGCCTGCACACCAGCAGCTACTCCTTTGGCAGCCAGTCCAACCAGACGGTGCTCAACGCGGAGAGCGAGTACGAGCTGTTCGGCAGGGGATCAACCTCCACCACGACCAGTTCGGCGGGCACCGTGTGCACGGCGCTGCTGAGCGGTGCGGCCGCCGGGCCGGATGTACCCGAGCGGAGCAGCTCGCTGGGCAAGCAGAGCGGCCAGAGCCGGAGCCAGAGCACCAGTGCCAGCAGCAGCACGCTAGAGAGGAGCTACAGCAGCAGCACCATCGGCAGCACCCTGGAGCGGACCGGAACGATCAAGCGGAACGTTAAGCTGTCGCCGGCCAAGAACGGAGGCTCCGAACTGGAGGCCAAGGAGGATCAGCAGCAGCAGCTGGAACAGGATCAGCAGCAGCAGCTGGAGTTCTCCGAGAGCTCCGATCTGGAGGGCGTGGAACGCATTGAGCGGATCAAGCAGAAGACGGCCATCAGCTCCAAGCGGATACCCTCGATGTGCATCATCACGCCCACGACCAGCGACGATGACGAGCACCAGGCCATGGATCCCAATCGGACGCTGACCAGCCTCACCATCGAGGTGGAGCAGGACGGCGAGGACGAGGAGCCCGAGCAGAAGACGCCGACCAACAGCAAGGACCACAACCTCAACGAGCTGAAGCAGACGCCCACGAAAGCCCTCAGCGGCATGTTTGAGAAGTTGCGCGTGAAACTGGTTCCGGGAAAAAGCTCGCCATCCAAGAACCAGCTCCAGGTGGCGGTGCCACCCAAGCCTAAGCCCGCCAACGCGAGTGCCGTGAATGACGACGAGCTTTACGACCTGGCTGGCGAGTACGTCACAATAGCAGACATCAGCAACAACAACAACAACCACCACCACCGACGTCCCAAGGCAACGGGCACGGGAATGGGCATTTACTATTCCAATGACATAGTTACGCGCCGCGGCCCCGAGCCCGCCGTCTCCGAGTACGTGTCGCTGAACGAGCTGCCCCAGCACTTGCGTCGGCATGCAGTCTCGGCCAGAACTCCGGCGGAGAGCCGGGAGAGCGAGGCCTGCGCACATCTGCCAGCCACGGAGCCGGCAGCTGTCTCACGCTCGAAGCAACCACCACCGTCGCTCGGCAGGCAGCAGCATTCCAGTTCAGCCGGCGGGGATGGGGTGCCGATGTACGCGGAAATCGGCGAGCTTAGCGAGGAGAAGCCGCTCGTCTCGGCCAGCCGTCGGCTGCGCCCGAACGCCGAGGGGAGGGTCGTTTACGACTCCGACAGTCTGAAGCGGCGCAAGGGTGCACACACCACCTTCGCACCTGGGCCGTACGTGAAGGAAACCGAAAGTGCGCTCCTCAGTGCAGAAAGTGCAGCAGCAGCAACAGCATCAGCGGGATCCGAAGCAGCATCAGCCGAAGCGGGACTTGCCACCACTAAGAGCGCCAAGCTACTGCTGCTCAGCGGCGGCGGATTAATCGCTGGCAACCGGAAGGTGGCCAATGTGAGGCCCATTGTGGCCAAGAGTCCGCTCAGCAGGAATAACACCGGCAGCGGCGGCGGCATCAGCATGGCCGCCTATCAGGCCACCAATGGAGCAGCAGCAAGTAGCTACCAGGAGCAGAAGCAGCTACTGGCCAACCGCACGAATCCCTTCTACGAAACCATTGCCGCACCCGTGGCCAATCTGATGATGCCCTCGCCCTCGGGCAAGTCCAATTCATCCACCGGCTCGACGGCCACCAGTTCCTCCTCATCGGGCCACTCCGGCGAAGAAGGTAAGCCCGCGCAGCAACCGTCAGCCGTCAGCAGCTGCCCCTTCGCTTGCCAACCAACCAAGACCCAACCCGAACCCAAAACCATATCCTCAAACACGTCCCGCTCCCTTGTAAATAACACGCTACTTTGCAACACTGCCAGCACAGCAACTCCAGCAGCAGCAGCCGCATCCACCAAGAGCACCCCCAATAACCGTTTAGTCAGCAAGTCAGGGGGCAGCACATCAAGTGTAAGGGAGCAGCAGCAGCCCCGTCAGGGCCCCAAAGATTGCGAGTCGAAAGTGAGGGTTGCTGAAATGGAAACTAACCGTTTGGGGGATGTGATTCCACCCATCGATTGTGATGGCGATGCTGGGGAGCAAGTGCCACCCCTGCCGCCGAGGGCGAAAGTAAGTGGCAATGCCCCCGCGAACCACACCCACACCCCTCTATCGATTGACCCAATTGCGCTGCACTTCGCCAGCAGCACTGCTGGCAATCCCGTCCAGCAGCCGCGGGCCGCCCTCAAGCGCAACAACAGCTACCGGCTGGCCAACGACGAGCTGAAGCTGGAGATGAACAAGGAGAATCTCTCCGCGTCGTTCGGTGCCGAGAGAGCAGCACCTACTTCGGGTGCAATGCCCCCCATGCAGCACGCAACAAGTTCCCTCCGCTTGCGCAACCTGAGCAACCTGCCCGCCGCCTCACCTGGCGGGGCGGCTGCAGAGCGACGGATAGCCAAGTCCTTTGAGCGGTTGGTGGACGAGTTCTCGCTGTCGCTCACCAGCAGCGGCGACGATTCCTCGTATCTGAAGAACAAGTCGCTCGAGAATTTCGATGACTCACCCGCCCTGCTGCAAGCAGCTCCTTCGGCTGAACAAAAGCCAGACGAGCATGCCTCCGAGGAGTCCGAGGAGGACGAGGAGGAGGACGAGTTGGCTGCGCCTTTGTCCCTGCCAGCCAAGTACCACAAGTCCTTTGTGGACAGTGTGTTGTTGCGTCCGTTTAAGATTATTCTGCCCAGCGACGAGAGCGGCAACCGTCGCCAGCGCATCCTACAGAAATTCGAGGTGACGGAGATATGGTAGTTGGGCCCGTCTCCTGAGCAAACACTACGCCGTAATTACGGCACGGCTCAGATCCTTGAGCGATGCTCATTAAAGTTGCCTGCACTTGGCCGCAGGCGTGCGTGTTCAATGGGCCGAAAGGAAGGCCTATTCCGGGGTTCAATGTCCAAGCTGTGGGAGCTCCTCCCTCCCACTCACTTGATGTGCTGCTCAGAGTCTTGCTGCTCCTTCGACTGCTGCGCCAGCTGGCTTTCCAGAAACAAAATATACCTAACAAATAGAATAAACACACTGTTTATACAGACTGAGCACGAGATTCTAAACCAGAGACTTGACTCACTCTAAAGCCAATATAATATTTTAATCAAGCTGTGTGTATAAACATTAATTCTTTTTCAGTTTTGTAATTTATGTACTTAACTCTCTTGTTTTCGTGTGTGTGTTTTTGTGTTTTGTCCTTAACCCTAGCTATAGTGATTAATAAATGTTACTACTTGTTCTTGTTTACTCATAAATACGTATGTAACTAATTGTAATTAACATAAACCAACACAATACAATTCAATGTACATTCTGTATAGTTTTTTGCACCGTTCACACGTCTTGTACACCGCCGACACATACTCAATACTACTCATAATTACCACGATTTGTACTTAATCTTAGGTCTAGCCCCGTGCCAATGTTGCTAATTTTTTGAGTTCCATTCCGATTTGCAATTAATTATTTCTCGATCGGTGGACGGGATGGTTGTGAGGCGTGCAAAAGACTTCTATTGCGATTGAATCCCTAACCGGCCTGTGCTTGTGTGTTTGTCTATGTTACTGCATCGTAGAAGTAGTTTTTTGCACGCTCCACCTTCTCCTCCTCCTCCTAACTAACTAACGAAACGTAATGCCACGAGTAGTGAGCTTGAAAGATTAGCACATGGCACCCAAGCAGTTAAGTTCTCGCCTAAGTTCAACCCCCGCCCACATTCCATAACGAAAATGAATCGTAAGTAGTGTTTAAAACAAAAAGAGAATAAAACGAAAAGAAACGAAACTTCGGCATTGACATTATCATTGGCATTTGGTTTGTGGTTCGTGGTGGCGGCATCCCCGCACTCATAGTCAAGCCATTCCATCCAAAAAAGCATCCCAAGCATCCAAACACTTGCACTGCATTCCACCCCAACCAGCCATATGTAAATACTCGCCCGGGTCATTGGGATGTGGGGGCTTCCCAGGTAATGTCATCCGAGTGTCATCCCACTCGCACAGGTACGTATGGAACTGCTTGCCCTGTTAAACGCTTCTCGATAGCCGAGTTCTGCCCTAACCATCCGCACTTGAAACCGCTTACTAATCGAAGGAAAGAGAGAGAGTAGAGTCCCAGACGGTTCCCTGCCAGTGGCTAATCAGTTTTCCATCTTTTCCATCTTCCTTTCGCAGGGTATCAACGTTTCTCTAATATCTATGAGCAAGTGCAGCCAGCACCGAGCACAGAGCCACAGGGAGATGACACTGCCACGCCCTTCCAGCGCAGTGCGCCCATCTACTGGACGCTGCAGAGTCGACGCAGCCAGCCCAGGGCCCAGGCCCCCGCTGGTGGTGTTACCTGTCGGGATGACCTCTATGCCACGCCCATTCGCAGGGCCGATCGCATGCCCCGGCCCGTCGCTGCAGCGGTCACGACAGGATCCGAGGGCAACCGGAGCAACATATCGCCAATTGTGCCAAGGAACCGCAGCGGAGCCTTTCTTACCTCGACGCCCACACGTGGCGGAGAGCTGGAGAGCAGTCAGGTGCCACCCATGAAGCAACCGTCGCGCAACTGGAGCGATGACGCGCCCGAGCGGCTCAACACCTGTGCGGATCGCATCGGGCAGAGCAAGACCACGCTGATGGACTTCAAGAAGCTGCTGCTGGCCAAGTCCGCCAAGGCGAGTCCTGTGCAGAGGAAGGTCTCCGCCGTGGAGCTGCTGAAGAAGTCCTCATCCCCGGTCCCAGCCACAATCACGCCCCCTGTGAAGCCCACTGCAGGTGGTCAGAAGGTGACTGCGGCGGGAGCAGGCAAGCCCACGATAAACAGCAATCTTAAGCTGCTCGACCTGAGTGGGTCGCCCAAGACCTTCGCCAATCGGCGGATGCTGCGACAGGGACAGTTTGGCTCGCCCTCCAAGACCTTCGCGCCCAAGATACGCGGTCCCGTCAATGTGGTGGCTGCTGCAGCGGCCCCACAGCGGACGGACATCATGTCCACCACGATAGTAGAGGCGAACAGCGAGGAGGATCACTCCAACACCAGTGGTGGATCACGGGCTAGCTCCGAGACGGGGGAAACGGCTGTCCTCTCCAGCTTCGACCTGAAGCGAAACTTCTTCCTGCAAACCGAGGAGAACAATTTTATGCGCGGCGAACTGAAGCCTAGCTTTGCCAGGTCGAATGGTGGAACCGGCGGAACAGCGGCAGCCAACAATGAGGGCAACAAGTATGTGGCGGCTCCGGTGGCGAATACGCCGCCGCTGCCCTCGTTTGAGACGGCATTGTAGAGCGGGTCTAACCCAGAGGAGGAGGAGGATAGACATATTCCATAAGAAACGATAACATAATCGACAAATGAGCAATTCCCTTCCGTAGCCAAGCCGAAACTGCATTTATTGACGAACGGAGTCGACGACGAGTCAGAAGCGATGCTACTTTATGCAACATATACATATATCACTATATATACTTATACATAACGCCCTTATACAATAAACTGTATTTTTTAACTTGTGCTGCTTGTATAAACGAAGATGTTTTATACACGAATACGAATCGTCTGTACACCTACCATACAATCTACATATTTATTTGTAATTTTACGTTATTTATTGCAACTATTGTATTACGCTACAACACGCATTGCATTCATTGCCCCTTGTTTTTTGTGGTGCATACACTTGTACGTACGTCTAAAGAATAAAAGAAAATCGCTTAAAAAATAAACCCACATTGGATAACAAACTTTAAAAGAGCTGGATGTTGTTACTAGAAGGGGAGGATGGGTTTTTTTTAAAGGTTTATATATAGGAATCTGAGAAAGTAGAAAGTATTTAATTTTACACTTAATTTCCAAGCTATCCATAGCAGCTTCCCACAATACTAGAGTTTATATTTCTTTTCCAAGCATTTTATGGATTTATATTGAAGGAATGTTGGTATATTGCTCTTTGGCTAGCGAATTCCTTGTAAAATTAACATAGCTTTAGCCGTTTTGGCTTCGAACATATTCAAAGTCCACGAAACGCCCAGATGTAGGAATGATTAATACTCAAAATCCAATCCCTTTCGGGTTACCCATTCGAATCACAAAATTTCTACTTAAATCCAGCTACGTCCCACACTACCAGACCTCCGCTTGGTAGACTTGTCGCCCAGGGAACTAGCAGCCTGATCCTTTCGTGGCAATACGGGTGAGCTTCCCGATCCTATATTCCGAATAAGCAGCTTAAGGCCGCGGGCCTGGGCATCGCTGGCCTGGCTTACGCTGTTTGCCTCGGAGGCGATGATGCAGAAGTCGTCTACGATGTGGCCAGGTGGACTGATATCGAATGGTAAAATATCGCCGAGGCTCTGCTGAGGACGATAGACGCTGCGTCGGCGTGAGGCGCCATCGCCGCCGAGCGAACCTCCACCGGTTGCTGCTGTTCCCACCTGCTGCTGCTGCTGCTGCTGGGTCAGTTGGTGCAGCTCCTGCTGCATTTGAAGGAGACGGGAGCGCAGGCCAGTGTTGTCGTCGCTAAGCCGCTGCATAAGAGCTGCTTCCTGCTCCGCTCGAACAAAAGTGGGCTGCGGCAGGCACTGGTAGACGGTGGTCAGAAAGTTGCGCAGGGAAAGAAGCAATGTATCCTGCCATTGCTTCGTGAAGAACAGGGCGAAGGTGGGCGACTCCTCGGCATTTCGGCAGAAGGGAAAGTCTAAAAAGGAAAGCAATCACGTGAAATGGGCGTTGGCTTGGGGAGTCATGCATCTCAGCATACAGAACCAATCCTTCCACTCGCTTTGCTGCTGCAGCTCGCCTGCCATCTTGCTAAAGAACTCCGACACCTTGTCTGATCGGTTGTTGCTATAGGCTGTCACCAGGTAGTACTTCAGGAGACTGTTTTCCAGTTTCTTAACAGCTGGAGGGGATTAAACATGGGGATTAGTCATAACGCTGGAGATTCGGGAATGGAGTGTCGAACGCTTACCCACGGCGTATGTGTGCTCTAGCTTGGAGAACAGGTTGTTGTCCAGGTGAAGCCATAGACTGCGGAGCGCCTGCAAGTCATAGGATTGTATGGCATTGCTGAACTGCTCTAGAATCCGCTCCGCCCTGAAGTGCTGGTCCTTCTCCGTGCGCTGCTCCAAGTCTAGGGTCTTCAGCGTGCTTGAGAACCCACGGAAAACCAGATATTCCCTCAACAGGTTGTCCAAAAAAGCCACTTGAGCCATTTCCTCGTTGCAATCTAAATTTTCTTAATTTGTAATTGTTAGTTCGATTTTAGACTGACCAAACTTCAAAGAGTATCTCTTGGTATTTTTATTGTAATTTTGGCTTTGGTTGAATTGCGGTATATTTAACGGAAAGAACTTTTGAATTTTGGAAATAGATTTATAAAAGTAACGTTTATGTTTCTATTAATTTAGCTGAAAATATTACTTTTAAATATTAAAGAAAGTAAAGATATTAGCACATGGGTAACTTTATGTCTAGAATATAAAAATTATTTGCTCTTTAATTTCGATCCAATCCTTACTTGTGTTATAAGACGTTTAAGCAAATACATTATTTAAATTAGATTAATTAATTATTTATATTACTTTTAAGGTAAGCTTATTACTTTACAAATTACTGGTGTCTTAATTTTCCCACCCCATTGTTCGTGGGGATTATTTATAGAATCACAGAGAGCACTTTCATTCTATATATAAACCAAACATGTCGGAAGACTACGGAAGACCATTAGTTGGGAATCGCTTAGTTTGCTCACGATCGTTAAATGGCCAACAACGCCCGCATCGAGCACACGTCCTTGGAGGGGCATGAGGGGGATGCTACCTGTGTGGCGTACTTCGATGGCCAGCTGTTTTCCGGCGGCGCCGACGGTAAAATCCGAGTAAGTGTACCGAGCGATTCCTTGCTTTGCTACGCGGTGGTTTGTCCACTTAAACCATCCGTCCCCCTTGCAGATCTGGTCGCCGGAACTGCACCTACTGGCCACCGTGAATGCCCATGAGGCGTACATCTACTGCATGGCTGTCAACCAGCACGGAAAGGTATACTCGAGCAGCTGCGACGGCCAGGTGCGATTCATGTTGCCGCCTTACAGAGACTCTGCCGTGCAGGAGCTCTTCCGATGCGACGACGCCATCCAGGCCATGTACTGCGATGGCTCCGTCCTGTACACGGGCGATGACAAAGGTGTGGTGACCACTTGGAGCAACGATCGCATGTTGTTCAAGTACAATTTGGTGGAGGAGGTCAAGTCCCTGGCCGGAGAGCAGAAGCTTATCTATACTGTGCGCGACCTGGACGTGGTGGTGTCTTCAGTAATTATGGGAAAGTCTGGGAAGTACACAAACAAGGCTGTAATTCCGGGTAAGTCGCCCCTCCTACTCCTCGGCCCGCTGGTGGATGGAAGTCGGAGCTTTCTAGCCTTTCCCGATCGCTCGGGGATGGGTCTGCAGCTGGTGAACAATCTCCCGCAGAAGCAATATGCACACATATGGCATGTACCGGTTAGTGCAATTATTGGCCCGTCCAAGATGTAGAATAAGAGAATCTGCACATCTGTTTTAGGATTGCCACGAGTGGATTGTGACCTCCATTTGCGGGGATGACACATTCCTATACTCAGGCGGCTACGACAAGAAGGTCAAGGGCTGGACAGATCTAGGATCCACACAACCAAAAGCGCTGGGCGAGGTGGATGTGAGCAGTGTCGTGAACGGCATATGCTGCGGTGACAACAACATGGTGTATATTGCCACCAGCGATGGATTAATACGTGCTGCAAAGTTTGTTTAGTGTCAGTTTTAATTTTTAAATTGTCTTAAGCGGCATTATTCTAGGTACCTCAAGCAACTCGTTTTATCTCAGTAAAAAATAGTCCTTTAAATGTTTAACAGTATTTATTAAGGAGACGGCAGTTCATTTTATGCACTGGATTTGCATTCTTGCTTGTGTTCCAGGCTGTCAAATCCCACATGGGCTTCGATCCAACTTGCCACTGTGAGCAGTAGCTGTTCATTGAGACTGTTGCTCATCAGCTGCAAGCTCAGCGGCAAGCCCGCTCGGGAGAGCCGAATAGGTATGGAAACGGCGGGAATGCCTGCCATGTTGGCTGGCTGCGTGCAAAAGTCCTGAACCGCACACTGGTCCCGGTTGGTCAGAGAGGCAAAGTCCTTGTACAGCGGAGCCTCGGTCAGAGTCGTTGGAGTGAGAAGAATATCCACACGATTCTCGGATAGAGATGGCTCAAACACTTTCGCAAAATCCTCTGCGATCAAGCGGCGCACCCGCAAAGCCTTTTCAAAGTAATGGTCGTAGTTCCTGCGCAACAAAAGGAAGTTTCCAGTGAGGATGCGGGTCTTCACCACCTCATTGAAGCCCTCGGCCCGGGACAGGGCGTACAACTGCTCCGTGCTGCGCTCATCAGAGGCCCTATGGCCGTACTCAATACCGTCGTAGCGGGCCATGTTGCTGGCCACCTCGCACTGGTTAAGGATGGAGTACACGAAAATACTGGCCGCCGTGTTGGGGAGCGACACCTGGCGTACGGAGGCGCCGGAACACTCCAGGAAATCGGCCACCTTGGACCACGTCTCCAGTACTTCAGAGGAGAGGCCCTCACAGTGATATTCCTTTGGAATTCCAATTCGCACTGTGCTTAGGTCAATTTTCTCGACTTCCGGAAGCTTTAGCCTTGTGTAGGGCTGCCTGATGGTTGTGGAGTCCAGTCGATCCGGTCCAGCCACTGCGTTTAGAACCTCCATGCAGTCGCTGACGGAGCGAGCGAAAATTCCAGGCACGTCCATTGAGTTGACTAGGGGGATGAGTCCGTGGCGGGAAACCAAGCCGTAGGTTGGCTTTAAGCCTACCACACCACAGTAGGAGGCCGGATTTCGTGTGGATCCCCCTGTATCCGAGCCAATTGCTCTGAAATCGGATTACAAAAAGACTCATATTTAAAATGTACGCCAAATATCACTGAATAGTGTATAAATAAAGCAAATACATAAAATTAAAAAATCCATTTGATTTATAACGTAAATATTGTGAAATATTAAGTTTCGTTAAAAATACCAAGTTCTTCGTCAAATACAAAAAATACTACAGTGTGTAGTATGTGAATGGGCAGCATTGACGCACAGCTGATAGCAAGCGACGAACGGCCACTCTGTCAGAAGTTTGTGCGAACGAGAAAATCTTGATTATTTACGAAAATTGCGACCTAATTTTTCCCCCCAAGCGATGTCTGCGCTCTTTCGTCTGACCAGCCGCGCCGTGGCGCTGCAGCGATCCCTGGTGGCCACCCAGGCATCCGCCATGCGCGCCAGTCGCAGCATCAAGACATCGCCAAAGAAAGACGAGACCATTACCGCCCCCACCTCGGTTACCACGGAGGACTTTGCCAATCCCAGCCCCAAGAACTGGCAGAGCTATGGCTTCGACTACAAGGACCAGGCGGAGGATCGCAAGGCGACCAAATCAACGTTCTTCGTCACCGTGACACTGTGCCTCGTGTGGGGAACCTTCTACTGGGCCTACCTGCCCGACACCCAGTTCCGCGACTGGGCCCAACGCGAGGGCTACCTGGAGCTGCGCCGCCGTGAGAAGGCCGGCGTCGATTTGGTCAGCCCCAACTACGTGGACCCTGCCAGCATCTCGCTGCCCTCGGACGAGGATCTCGCCGACACGGAGATCATCATCTAAACATTTAGTGCTCTATCCTTAGTCTGTTATGTAATATGAATGCGGCTGGCGGCCAGAGCGGTGCCGTACGGCCTGCCCGTTAATAAACTGCAAGTCTCGGCGTGTAAAATGCTTTCGATTCATAGTTTGGTGCAGAATTTCTAGTAAATATGCAAGTTTTCGTTCCGGACGTTTTTGAGGTTAGGTGGAAAAACGTAAACAAGCTGATGCTCAAATAAAGATACTTACGCAAAGCACAGACCAGCGGCCACAGCGGAGGCAGAGCCTCCAGAGCTACCACCAGCAATGCGCCAGTGGTCCTGATCGAGGTCCTCGCTCCAGATGTTCTTTGTAGGACCGTACAGCGAGTCTACGGTGCCGGCGCCCATGGCAAACTGATCCATGTTGGTCTTGCCCAAGAGTATAGCGCCGGATTTCTTTAGGCGGGAGCAGACAGTTGCATCATACGGAGGCACGAAGTCCTCTAGCATCCTGAAAGAGAGAGACGGGTCTTATGAACATTAAGACGTGTCAATAAATCAATTTCATTCATACCGGGAGGCACAGGTAGTGTTCACATCTTGAGTGCAAAAATTATCCTTGACAGCAATGGTTACTCCGTCCAGGGAACCACAGGGCTTCTTCGTCCGATAGCGTTCCTCAGATTCCTGCGCCTGCTGGAGTGCCTTTTCCGGAGTTAACCGTATAAAGGCATTTAGAGTCTTTAGTTTGAGTGCATCCTCCAGAGCTTGTTCCGTCACTTGGCGAGGAGACAACTGACAATCCGCGTAACTGGCCGTTAACTGAAATATTTAAAGTTTTAAAATCTATTTGTCTAGATTATGCGTTAACCCACCTGCTTGATGCTCCACTGCAAGTGTCGCCGCATTTTAAGAGCTGGATAAGTTATGAATTAATTTATTTCTGGGAGCTATCCGCGAAGAAATCATAACAAATAAGTTCAAGCAGCACGATTGTTAAGCTTATTTAGGATTTTTTGTACACGAAATACTTGGTCTCACTCTACCTCATGGACGTTACGAAGAGGATTCTCGGTTCAGAAATTTATTTCCTTCTGATATGCATATTTTATTATAAAAGATATTTATATAGTAGATATTTTAAATATTTTCTAATTTTAATATATATTAAAAAACTAAGTTAAGTCTAAATTTAAATACAGATTTTTATTTTTTAACTTCTGGTAGTTTTCATGTCTAGAATAAGCCCTCCAAACCTTCTTACCACAAAACCCCTTTAAATAGTTTAGTTACACCCTTGTCATCCTTGCAATTTTTGGGCTCATCCCCACAAAACAGTTGTTTCAAACTACACCCATGCGTCAAGCAGCTGTTATTGATTAGAGGAGCGATAAAAATCCAGTACAGCGCATTTATTGACAATAAGACCACATCGACTGGGCTTTAACGTTATCTAACATCAATCAACCGGCTGGAAACATCTTAAGTGCTTTTGAAGAACGACCAGAGGCATTCCAAAAACCCCTAGCAGCTCAAACATGGCCAAGCTGGACGAGCGGATCGGCTTTATCGGGGGCGGAAACATGGCTTTTGCCATTGGCTCCGGGCTTGTCCGTTGCGGCATCGTCAAGGCCAGCCAGGTGCTGGTCTCGGGTCCGCACATCGAGAACCTGCAGCGTTGGCGAGACCTGGGTGCCGACACCAGTGACGACAACAGCCAGGTTCTGGAGCACACAGACATAGTCTTCATCTGCGTCAAGCCGCACATGCTTCTCCCCTGCACAGAGATGCTGAAGTACAAGCACGTGCCTTCCGCCAAGGACGCCAACAAGCTAATTGTCTCGGTACTGGCTGGTACCACCCTCCAAACGCTGGAGGAGCAGTTCGCATTCATGCAGAACTCCGGCCTGAAAGTGATCCGCACCATGCCCAACACATCTATGCAGGTGGGTGAGGGCTGCACCGTGTACACGGGTAACTCGCGGGTCACACACCATGACCTAGAGAAGATTCATCTCATGCTCAACGCTTTGGGGCTGGCCCAGCAAGTGCCGGAGTCAATGATCGACGCTGTCACAGGAGTTGCTGGTTGCGGTCCTGCATTCGTGTACACTATCATCGAAGCTTTAGCCGACGGCGGTGTCAAGCAAGGGGTGCCCCGACAGATGGCTTTACAATTCGCGGCTCAAACTCTGCTGGGAGCAGCCAAAACCGTGCTGATGACCGGCAAGCATCCGGCTGTGCTGCGGGACGAAGTGTGTTCGCCTGGCGGTTCCACCATCGTGGGCGTTCATGAACTGGAGAAGGGAAACCTAAGGTGGCTTGGTTTATAATTTATAGTCAATCTGAATAATAATGCCTTTTTCTTTTAGAGCTACATTGATAAATGCAGTGGAGAAATCGTGTCAGCGCTCCGCCGAGCTCGGAAAGAAGTGAGGCTCTCCAGCTCCATATCCTTGGCTCTCTACACATAATATTGTTTATACAAAACGCTTAGTGTTGATATTATATTACTACTATGTAAAGCTAGAGTTTATTCGCGATCTTTCTTGCTGACATACTCAACGCATTTGGAGGGATCCGTGGGAAAGTACTCCTGACATTTGGTCATCAGTCGCTTGAGACCCTGGATGTACTTCCGCTGCGTCTCGTCGTTCATCACGTGGGCCACATTCTTGGAAAAGATCTTCTCGCGACCAGTACGAGCATGGATACCCACCATGGTCACACCGATGGGCCAGGGAGCGTTGCCAATGGCCATCTCCAGGTAAGCATCGCTGGCGGTGATGTAGTTGCGGTTGAGAAGGTGCTTACAGATGTCTCGCAGACTGTCCAGGATGTCCTCCGGCAGCGTGTGGTGCTTTAGCTTGCGAAACAGTGGTTTCACGTATTCTTTGGTCTGTGTGTAGATGACGCGCGTCATTTTCACCTTGGTGGACATCTTCTCGTGCTTGCTATAGTTAGCGATCTGGTCGTTCCATAGCTTTAGCAGGAAAGTAAGCAGCGTGATTATAACGTCCATGTCGTATTCTTTGTTGCGACCCATTTTCTGGGCCATCGTTTGAATGCTCTCCCACGACACGGACTCGTCCAGCTCGGCGAGGTCCGACTTCTTGTCCTCCTTGGCCGTGGGTGCGTTTGCAAACATCTCTTGTAGGTAGGCCGCGTCAACCTGCTCCATGGCTTCCTGGAAGTCGTTGCGGAAGCCGCGGTTCGCCTCCGGCTGCGAGATCTCGCACTGTCGCAGTCTGTCGAAGGCTTCTGGTTCTGTTTCGCCGAATATCAGGATGGGTTCTCCTCGCTCCCTCAATCGCCGGATGACCTCTGTGCGAGGCAGGATGTTCTGGCCGTCGGCCACGAAGCTGTAGGCGCCCTCGGTGGTTTGTCCCTGGGCCTCAACTGACTCTTGCTTCTTGTAGCCCACCTTCTGGAGCACTTCCTCCGTGTCCTTGGCATTCAGGTCGCCGCGTCTGAAGTACTTCTTCTTGTCGTCTACCAGCTGTTTCTGCTCGAGAAGCTTGCGCTTACGGGCTATTTCTGCTTTTAGAATATCCATGTTGCCTTGATTTATTTAATAACAATGCGTTGTAAACAAACAAAACAATACGGTTGTAATGTGACCAAGCTGTGAAATTTATAGCAGACTAAAATACACTTGCGGCCAAAATAATAGGACTTATATTTAGTATTTAGCTTAATATTACATGAGAATTGTAAAAACACGGCTCCTAATAAAACAGTGGATCTATTATTAAGTTTAGGTAATGACTTTATACTACTTCACTATACAAAAAATATATTTTAATTCGCCGTACAAAAAACTCTAAACTAGTGCATTTATAAATCATTTAATTATTTCAGCTTTGGTCACACTGGCCCCAAATCAATAAAAAATATATAAATTATTTAGAAATTCACTTTTGGATTAAAAATGCCTAAAAAGATGGGAATCAACTCAAAGGCGGTGGAGGCCCGCGAGCGCAAGGAAGCCACGAAGAAGGCCACGCAGGACAAGAAGGCCAAGGAGGCGGAGGACCGCCTGTGGCGCGACGACGACAAGAATCTTGCAAAGAAACAGCAGCGCAAGGAAGACGAGGAGCGCAAAAAAGCTGAGGCCGCCAAACGAAAGGCCGAGGCGAAGGCTCTACTCGACCAGGAGATGAGCTCCATCAACACGCAACGCAAACAGCCGCTCGCCAAGATCAACCGCCAGCAGATTCTCGAGGAGGTGGAGAAGAAGCAACGCGTTATGGAGGCGATCAATGAGGCCAACAAGCCGGCCGCCACGCGTGTTGTGGTCCAAAACAACGTCGTGGAGGAAAACCTGAACCGCTCCATGGCCGACACAGATGTGGCCACCAACATTGACGAGGCTCTGGTTGTGCTAAGGTGAGTATTCAAGGAGTCTCTTCTAATACCTTAGTCAAAATGTATTAAAAATGTATTGTGCAATTTTACTTCTCAGTGTAAACGACAACGAGGAGGACAAGCATCCGGAAAAGCGAATGCGAGCTGCCTACAAGACCTTCGAAGCCAACAATCTGCCCCGCATCAAAGCCGAGAATCCGTCGCTCCGCATGTCTCAGTGGAAGCAGCTGCTGATGAAGGAGTGGAACAAGTCCCCAGACAATCCCTTCAACCAGGCGCGCTAAATGCAGACGGACTCTGGATTTCCATCGCCCCATCGAAGAGTGTGCGTACTCTAGTGACTGTTTGCTGCCTAGCAGCAAAGACAAATCCAACGGATCGTCAATGACTTTGAACTATACGCAGAATTTTAGTTTATACCGAAAGTTGTGTGCAAAATAAATTATTTATTTACTTAGGCCCATTCGGATTATTTAAACTTAATTTTTGTCAAAGACTTGTTTTGGAAGTAGGAAAAATAATAGTTCAAACCTAGTGAGCTCTTGATCTCAGCTTGATTGAGCTATAATTAATGGCTGGTCAAGTTGGGTGTTCTTGATATAAGAGATCTTTGAAGATGTTTGGGGGTTCTGTAGAACTAGTAAAAAAGCTATTTTTTTCTTGGTTTGATCACCAACAGCATATGTATGTTTTAAAAAGAGAAATTACGCTTTGATTATGCAATAAATTAATAAAATAATACAAAAATCGGTCGAATAAACATAGCCCAAAGGCGGGTCTGAAGTCTGAAAGTAATAAACGAAGACCGCTTTCCTTCGCTTATTTAATGCCCACCTTCGGTATTTGCTAGTGCTTCCAGAGAGTTTGTGGCCCTGATCCGATTCCGGTTGCGTTTTGTGAATGAAGTAATTATGTGTATTGCTTTGATTGCCGTTGTCGTTTTAGAGTTTTGTCCATTACTTTTATTTTACTTTTTGGTGCAAAATAGAGAGAATAATAAGTGCTTCCGCTTTCACTGTTTGCTACTTGGAAGTTTGGTGGCGTTTTGTAAGCTACCAAAATATTGTTGTTGTTGGTCGTAACATCAGCTAGTTAAATATGTGCTTACAGTCATTATGCACCTCTTTCTGGGCATTAAATTTGCTTTTATCTCTGCAATTATAAGAGAGTAGGTAACTTTTTCCGAAGAATTGTGGAAGAGGAGGAGGATGATGATGGTGAAGTTGGTGGAGTTGGTGGGAAGATACGGATAGACAGGGAGATCCTTCTTTTTTCTCTACTGTTGAGCTTTTGAGAAGAAACTTTTTTTCTTTCCCCAGATCCAAGAGCTCCGGGCTATGCCCAAAAATGCTACGAAGTCGGTATCCTAGCAGCCAGGGCAGTACCTGTCGACACTTTAGTTTGTTAGTAAAGTTTATAACATCATTTTAAACATATTGTACAAATTAACCGTCTTAATTTTCTATAAGTTTTGATTTCAAAAATTTGTGAGTTTTTATACAAGCACAATGCACGCTGTTTTTAGTGCAAGGACAAGTGTACACGACTTGGTGAAGCTTTACGAAGATCTGATTGCGGCAGCGGCCAGCGATGCCCTATATATGCCACGGAGGAAACTGGAAGAAAAAGCCGCGAAAGTGCAATCGCTCAGCGATGTTTCACTGCATAACCTGGACGTGGATGAGTCTGCGCCAGGAGAACCTCATCGCGGGGTCTTAAAGGCGATCGACACACCCATTAGCGACTATGATGTCGCCGACATATTGAGGGAATCTGCTAATAAGACGATTCAGACGGAACCGGAGTCAGTCGGTAAGTTTTTGTGGTAGAACTGCCCTTCTTATATTTTCACTGAAACATTACGAAACATTACGATTAGGAAACCCTCAGTGGCTCCACAAGAAAAACTCTGGGTGCTTCAAGCTGGTGTTTCGGAGGCTAGCCCATCTCTTCAGGCTTCACAATCAGCCACTGGCTCGATAAGCAGGCAATAAGCGTTCCTCAGCTTGAGAGAATGATCTTTATTGGAATAAGAAAATATTTCTGCTTTGTCTATTGGCTTATCTTGGACATTTTCAGCAAAATTCGGCTTAAATCACAAGGTATAGAAACTTAAGTAAGAACAGACAACTAAATACATAGGAACAATAACCTGGAACTATAACAGTAACGTTAATATGGAATCGAATTGAATCGAACAGAAATATTTGGCGACTATGCAGGGATAATGATAAGTCTTTTGATATGGAAAGTACTTAAGCTAAATTAATGGAAAAACTAATCGTTGCCAATAAAATATGTTCTTGCCAGTGCTAATTTGGTTTTTTTTTTTAGCCCCATAATTATAGTAAAGTTGTCAAAGTGTTTGGCCTTCTTCAAGTTACCAACTTTCATGTGTGATTAAGACATCATGTTTTAAATCCGTTTTACTCTCACTTTCTTATCGCTGGCCATTGGCCCGTTATCGCTTTAAGTGCTCACTCGGAAGCGGCCCATAAATGCCTAGATTGCATTCAACAATTAAAATGTTCCACTGCAGCAGATTCGATTTTTGAACTTCCACCACCACCACCGGTTGGCGGGTAACAGTCAGTTGCTCTGTTAACCGCTGGCTGCTCTCTTGCCCGTTGCTGTGCTGTGTTACCTGCTGTTACCTGTGGCAGATAGTGCTTTCTTTTTAATAAAAATTTCTTTTGTCGCCGCGCAACTTCTCATTCAGTGCCAGGCCTTCGAAGGCAGCGGACGCGTCGTGGTCTTCACATTACTCGTGCGAGGGAAATGCAAATGCCAGAAAGCCAATATTGATCGCGAGCCGAGAGAAAAGAAAAGTGCGAGAGACGGACGGACGTGTTTGGAAAATCGAATCGAATTTCGTACGGCAAAGTCAGCGGAAATCGCAACAACGGTAATTCGTGTGTGTGCACAGTGTAGTGACTTTATTTCGTTCTCTCTCTCGCGCTGTGAGTGCCTGTGTGAACTTTATTGATTTTCAAAAACAAACTCAATTAGCGGAGTATTCAACCAAGGATATCGTCGGCTATACAGCCAGCTTGCGGGTAAGATTTGTGGGTCAGGCAGCTGGGAATGCCACTTGGCCATTACGGTTGCAGTTGCAGCTAATTAGCATGCTGCACTCGGCGAGGCGGAAGACAAAAACATACAAACTGCTGCTGGCCACCCGACCTGGAAATTAGGGCAAGCCCACACGAGTTCGTGCCCTAAGTCTTTTGTTTGTTTCGCCTCTTCAGTTGCCACTTGACTTTTTGTCGCCGGCCCTTGGAACTGCTGCTGCACTTTGCTAGTCGGCAAAAAAGCCATCGTTACACGCTTTTTTGCCAGAGAACAATTATGTACGACGGCTTTTTACCCCTCAGACTTTAGACCAGATCTCTCGCTCTGGCTTACTTTCCTGCCCATCAAATTCGGTTGACCCACAAATCGTGGACTACATGTTAATTGACGTTAACTTGTTTCCGCGATTTCGCATTCTGCCTGACGAAAAAGCGACTGAGGTTCATCGACCAACGCTGGCTAAATGTCTGGCTGGCGTTGTTATGTAAAGTGCACAATAATTGAATTCTTGTAATGAATTCACACTTTGCATGAGTTGGCTTGCGCTTGCGTGTCGGCGCTATGTTTGTTATGTGGCCGCTGGGCTGGGGGATTATTCAATATGCACAGGCGAGGAGATAACGAGATCAATCGGCAGGCAACCGTTAGCTAATTTATTACTTTCCCAAAAGGTCGGAGCGCGGCATGGCAATGTTCCCAATCGGCCACTAAGGAGTGCTCCGCCTGATTTATAGCCATCGTCAGCGACCCAAATTGGCAAGCGAGCCAGAATCAACATACATATTTGCTATATGCTTGGCTATAAGCTGTAAGTGGACGTGGAGAACAGAAACAGAACTTGGAGCCAACCCGTTTACTGGATGGCACGCGTGGCAGCCAATAGCGATTTCCAGCGCTGCTGCAGCCGCCACTCGTATTGCAATTGCATTAGCAACCCAAAAAGCCAAGTGACCATAAAGAGGCGGCAGGCAGCGAGCCTAGACCGAATTACCTACGAGCTACGATCTACTAGCTCTAGCTCTAGCTCTGGCTCTAGCTCCCCCTCGAGATCTGGCCTTTTACGGGGGCCGGGCCAATTGCACCGCGTCCTCCTTCCCGCGGAAGTCATACTCCGTCACCGAAAACGCACTGACAGCCTTGAAAGATTTATTGGCTGCCCAGGTAGGCGACGTGCGGCGATTCTGCAAATGGGATACATCCATCCATCGGCGAACATAGTCAATCATCGCTCGCTTATCTGCCTTATCGCTTGCTCTCCGAATTTGTCTTGGACATCGGCCATCCTCGGCACTTTCCTTTTTATTTACAGACACATTGCGGTTGCCCGCAGCTCGTGCCTACTTTTCTGCAGAACACTGAGAGAAAAGTGGAATCTTTATAGGTAGCTTTAACAAAGCGTTGTTTAAAAGTGTGATTTATATAAAAACTCCATCATTTATTCCACTTAAATAAGAATACGTTTGGAGTTGACACAACAATAATACAAAAATATTTTAAAATTGTACTCAACATTTGAGTCATAAGAAAAAACTTGACCTTTAAGATCAAGATGATATTTTAATATTTTTTCTGTGCATCTGGAGTATCGGGCTTCAACTTCAGCTCCAGCTACATGGCTGTCACTCTATGCTTGTGTACCAGTGCTTTTCCTTACGCTTTTTCTTCAAATCTGCACTTCAGCCCCAGCCCCAGCCGCAGCCGCAGCCGCAGCTGTTGCCATTTGATTGCTCGGACAGTACTTTAATAATAGCAATTCCATTGTAAAATTCATATCGTCCGCGACGGCGCATGTGTGCAGCGCATAATTTCCTCGCTTTGTGCCATAAGTCGTTGTAAATTTCGACTCGCCGTCGTCGACTTCATTAAAACTAATAAAATAGCAACGAATTCGAGTTTTCGAGAGTGTGTGTGTGGCATTCGAAGTGCTCTCGGCTTGAACTTCACACTCTGGCGCGGCAGCGCAAGCTGAAATTTCACCATTTCACTTTGAAGAACCTGCGAATGTGCGCATTATTATAATTAAGATTTCAGGCACGTTGCCTTGACTTTCATTGCCATTTCTTAGACGCTTAACGCTCGTCGGCTATTTCGGCTTATTGATTTCTTAGTTATTCGCTCTCTATGGAGAGTGTGTGCGTTATTTCTTCTGGCCAAGGAATTCCTCTTGATTTGGCCATTGGGGTTATTCATTTCTATATGCTAATAGCCGGCTTAGCATATGTGGGCGTCACTTTCTACGAGTGTCTATGAGTCGGGCGAGAAATCCGGGCGGAAATCCGATTGGGGGCCACACGGATTTCCTCTCCGAGTTTCGGGAATTCGCTAAAACTGATTGCACCACTCGAATGATTCACAAGATGGCCCCGAGGTGTGTGTGTGCACTTGCCGAGATTTGTTAACAACCAGCCGGCCCACAAGCCGCGCAGATTTACCCAGTGTGAGTGTGTGATGTGGCCAAGAGCGATTACGCACCTTAAAAAGTGAAATTTCTCGCCTTGTTTTGTTTCGCCTCTTCGTTTTTCGCCAGAAAGAAATGCAAATTAATCCGAATGACTAATACAGTGGCGATTTCGGGGGAAGGGAGATACCTAAAGGCTATCAAAATGGAAACTGCCTAAGGTCAGGGAAAATCACAGCATACATTCACTTTTTAAGCCTTAAAATCTTATTATTTGAATATATGTTTTAATATTAGTCTACAAGACTCTTATGTGTCCAAGGGTATTTCAAGCTAGTCATGATCAAAATAAAATAAAAAACCTATAAATTCTAAAGCAAATATGTCTAAAAATTATTTATTTTATTCAGTTTAAAAACAATTTTAAAGTGCATTTAATACCCTGCGATCGTCGACATCGAATAAGCATAGGGTTTCCAAGCCCAAGGCCCGGCTTAGTCCACATTCCAGCCGCACTCCGGCACTCGCCATCGACTGTTTGTCCAATGATCGTTAACGGGGTCAGGCAACGCTACGTACACGGCTTTCTGCCGCCTCTCCCGCCGCTGTTGGTTTATTTTGTGGTACCTCCTCTGGGGTCTGGGGGTCTGGCGACCGAAGTCTGGTATCTGGTATCTGCCTGGCTGATTCACACAAAAAATCAACAGAAAGAAAAACGTGAGTCGGACCGGCGGCCAGCTCTTCGACAGCCGCTGCAAGAAGGTTGCCTTGCCTTGTCTTGCCTTGCCTTGCCCAGTTGCCTCATACTTCCTCCATACGAAAAAATTTCACTGATTTTAATTGTTTTTATTTTGCGTCCCGTCCTACCGTTCTGGTTTGGCTGCTCGACGGCACTCGGCGTGTGCGTTTCTTTTGCTCTGCGGTTAAAGTTAAAGTTGAGGCATAAATTCGGTAAGCCATAAATAATTCTCTCTGGCGCCGCACCACAGTCCACTCCTCACCGCACCAGCACCGCAAGCAGCACTCAGAAGCTGAGCGAGAAATTTTTGGCTGCCAAAAGTGAAAGTTGCAGCTGCCATTGAAAAGAAATAAGAAACGTAGGAAAGCGTCAAGCAAATCGCTTGCTCTTGCTGGTTGCTCTTGGTCTGGCTCTTGCTTTTGCTCCAGCAACAGTTTAAAGCCGCGTCTTAGGGTCTCGATCTGGGTCTGGGTCTGGGTCTAACTAATGACTCGCTGCTCGGGCCGCTCTTTGTCAACATCGCCGGCCGCTGGGGGGGAATTAACCATTTTCGTTATTATGTGTTTCGTTTTGTCGTCGTAATTATGTTTACCACGCTTTTGATTGTTACTATTCCGGAGCCATTAAAAATTACACCTAATTGCGGTGGTCCGTAATAGACGTGCGACTTTCGGGGTGTCGCTCGGTGGCTTCTTCGGCGACACCAGTCAGCATAATTGTGGGAATCGCAGCGAGCGAAATGAGTTAATCCCGGAGACCGCGGCAAATTGTGTAATGTGAAAGTAAAGGCGACAGGCTAATCCGTCGAAGGAAGTGCCTGCGCCGAGGAACTGGGTCAGTTTTCGGGTGTCCGCATAGAGAGAGAGAAAAGGGTTCGTTGAACCCCGGTAGTGGCTTGGAATGCGCCGGCTGGGAACTCGTTTCCATATTTAAATTTAATTAAATTAGCACTTTCTACGGCCGGACAGGCGGCGGCAAGAAAGCCGTGCCTCACATATTGAATAATAATTACAAACAATTAGCACAGTGACCCAGATGCGTGAATTATGAAAATGAAAATGCAGTGGCTGCCGCCGCCCAGAAATTCCTTCTTCGTCGATGGCCACAATGGAAAGTGGCAATCAAGTCCAGCTCATGGCTTGAATGTGCAATGAAAATCGCACTCGCATACCCAAAGCTGCCCGGTTGACAAGAAGTTTGTGTCTTGAGTCTTTCGTTTGACGCGTGCTTTCCCACAAGTTCCACAAGCAGGACGCTCCACTCCGCTCTCAATGGCCTCGGCCTCTTCTCCAGCTTCTGGTTGTGTTCTTTTTTATTAGCATACTGATAAAAGCGAACGTGTTGTCCGACGACTTGTGTGTATGCTGCGGACATTAAAAACTGATGGGAAGAGCAAACAAGTTCCCAAATTGTGACCCAATTACCCAGTTAGCCAGTCTGATGGCACCAGTTCTACCTCTTGGCCAAATGAATTAGGGGACATCGACGGGGCTGGGGCTTGCTAAATTCAGTGGAACCAACCTGCCAAGCGTTCCATTTGGCAGCATTTGCATAACATCCCAGAACGCAGAACTGAAAGCACATTCGTTGGCCAATTCATTGACAATTGGAATGAAAGTTGGTAAACGGAGACTGCGGGACCCCAGATCCGAGATTACCCGCAATTGTTCCGTGCGGCACAGGCCGCATGCAATCGAGAGGAAATCTAGACCATAATAATAAGCGCGGCAATTTGGAGACACCACCAATGGCACTGGCACTGGCACCACTCTGGCAATTGCCACAATTGCACTTTCATTTGGGATTCTTGCTGCCCGACTCCGAGACCATTGCAGCATCTCCCGAACCCCCGGCTCTCTTTGAATAAATTTCTACGCCACTTGATTGACAGGCCGCTGCGATTAGGCGCATAATGAGGCGCGCTCCTTGACTTTGGAGCAGCAAATGGTTGCCGCTTTTGACATTGACGCGGAGCTGGCTCTCCGCGCTCAGCCAGTGAGTCAGTCAGTCATAATTAGCGTTGGGTATTTCGGCTGGGTGACATTATCGATGTATTTTTTGATTGAATGAAAGTTGAACTGTGTTTTTATACCCTTGCAGGGTATTATAATTTTAGTCAGAAGTTTGCAACGCAGTGAAGGAGACATTTCCGACCCTAAAAAGTATATATATTCTTGATCAGCATCAACAGCCGAGTCGATCTAGCCATGTCCGTCTGTCCGTCTGTCCGTCTGTCCGTCTGTCCGTCTGTCCGTCTGTCCGTCTGTCCGTCTGTCCGTCCGTTTCTACGCAAACTAGTCTCTCAGTTTTGAAGCTATCTGAATGAAACTTTGCAGATAGTCTTCTATATGCTCTCACTACTATATAAGTCGGAACGGGCCGGATCGGACTGCTATATCATATAGCTGTCATAGGAACGATCGGTAAATTTTAATGAAAAAAATTATAACTTAACCAATTT
>VNJU01009876.1:0-15111 GCA_008042675.1 Drosophila seguyi | reverse complement strand
ATAGTTATTGGCATCTGATTTGCTACCTTTTATGTGGAGAGGAATAACAAATGATTCCTTCCAAATAAGGGGAAAGTGGGAGGTCTCTAAGGACCTACTATTTTAAAATAGTAATTAAAAATAAAACGTATTCTCCAATTTTGTTCAAAACAAGAAAGGAAGCTAACTTCGGCATACCGAAGTTTAAATACCCTTGCAGTAAGTAGATGAAAAAGAAGAAAAATGTTTTGACTTTTTCGCTTTCTCGGGTACTGTCATAAAATAAATGTTTCCAGTGCAGAATGTTGCTGTAGAAAAATGTTGCAAGAAACAAAGCCAAACAGATATATATATTTCTATGGCAGCTATATGATATCGTGGTCCGATTTTGATAAAATTAAAACCGAAATTCCAAAATAATACCAAATGTTCAGATCTAAAATTTTGTGCAAATATCTTAAAAATTGGCTAAGTTATAATTTTTTTCATTTAAATTTACCGATCGTTCCTATGGCAGCTATATGATATAGTCGTCCGATCCTGCCCGTTCCGACTTATATAGTAGTGAGAGCATATAGAAGACTATCTGAAAAGTTTCATTCAGATAGCTTCACAACTGAGGGACTAGTATGCGTAGTAACGGACGGACGGACGGACGGACGGACAAACGGACAGATGGACAGACGGACATGGCTAGATCGACTCGGCTGTTGATGCTGATCATGAATATATACTTTATAGGGTTGGAAATGTCTCTTTCACTGCGTTGCAAACTTCTGACTAAAATTATAATACCCTGCAAGGGTATAAAAGGTGATGTTTTTAAAATTAAATAAAATGGGGAATTAAAAAATGAAGTTTCCTTTTTTTGTATATTATATTACTTTACGGATACAAGAAACAATTATAGACCAACTAATACTTAGATAATTGGGTTATTTAAATTTTCTTGTTTTTTTGGGGGAATTGAGAATTTCTTCTTATATGTACTTATTTTGCATTTATGCATATGCCACATGGTAATTAAGCACAATTTACATATCAAACGACAGGTGTTGAAGTGTAGATCAATTGTAAAGATATTCCGCTTCGTTCAAAAGTTATTGTGATTAAATTTTTATTTTCAATTTTTAAAATAAAAATTGACAAAAAATTATTATTTTAAAAATTGAAAATAACAGTTTCTACCCAACTTTTATATAAAAATTGAAAATAATTATTATTCTACAACTTTTTTTTTTTTGAATTTTTGTATATAATTAGAAATAACTCTTATTTTATGATTTATATTTTAATAATTGTAAATTTTACCGTCTGCTAGAAGAAATTAAAAAAAAATCATAAATTTAGTTAATTTTTATATATACAAAATAAAAATAATCATTATTTGCGGTCCCTGGTTCTTATATAAAAGTTTAGTGCACTTTAAAATATTCGCGTAGTGCAGATTCCGGTGAACACAGTTGGTGGATGGAACTTTGGCCTAAACACATATATAGTTACCTTTCCTTTTTTTCTAGTTTTGCAAACAGATTAGGCATTCAAAATATTCTTCTATAAATTGTTTTGTATTATACGTAAATACGTACCATTCAAACGCCGAAAGCGCGGAAATATTCTTGAAGAATTATCCTCATGTGGTGCAGAATATGATCCCCTCGAATCGTACATCATATTCTAAAATTGTTATTTATAATTAAAATTCTATATAAAAAAAATAACGTATACTTACTGGAATGTTTTAAGACTCTGTATTATTGTATTTAGTTACACCATAAGATATTTAATCCTGTGTTCAATATAAAAAATTGATTAGACTGACTATATATTTTCTGTAATCTTTAGCTACGGATCATAGATAGTGTCGAATACCTCGAATTCATGAGAATTCGTGAAATTATCAGTCTTACACTATTTTTAGTGCCGAACTTCAATTGATCTCTTTGGATGAACCTACACATCCTTGTTCCATTACATTTTTTCATATCAAACTACTACCACAAGCACAATGAAACCTTTAAAGGACTATTTTTTAAGTAGACCGACAAAAGAAAATTGATGACGTACGATGTTATTTTCTCCTACTACTTAAGAAAAAAAAAACAAAAGATCCAAAAATACAGTGTATAGTATAGTAAACGTTTTTTTTGTGCAATTTATCTAATACAGGCTGGCGAAAATCCTCCATCTGAACCCTCCAAGAGGGCGCCGGCTGGGCACTGTATTATCCCGGACAACGGGTAATGTACTGCTGCTTGCTCCGTCTGCGGTAATAGTGTCTAGCTAAGCCAGCGGTTCAATTCCTCCGGCTCAAAAAGCCGGAGGAAATGATGATCTGTAATAGGTGCAGGTTCCTTGCGGTTAGGCATAAAACGCAAGCCTGGCGGTTAGACATAAAACGCAAGTGGGTGGTTCCCCGCAAAAATAAACAGTCTTCCATGTAATGGACGCAAAAAAAGACTTTAACCAGGGCTGGGATATCAGCCCAAACGTCGGTGGAAGGCGTGAGTGCTACCTACGGCGGTCACGGAGGGGAGCAGTCCTCTGCATGTCGCCAGCGGTCACACCACTGATTTGACGAAAGCAGGTCCAATCTTAGAATATGGATCTTGCGTTTGGAGCCCTCAGTACGGGGTCCACAGTAAACGCATTGAGTAGGTTCAAAAGAACTTTTTACTTTTGCTTTACGCGGCTTAAGCTGGGATGCAAACCAGAGGTTACCCTCCTATTCTAGTAGACTCCTCCTTATTAATTTACCATCTTTATCGAACCGTAGAACCATGGTTGAAATTACCATTATTTATAACCTTGACTTGTTGGGTTACCTTAACTTTCACGTACCGAGTAGAAATACTATATCCCATCATCCCTTAGTGCTGCGCCATTGTAGAACGTCCTTTCAACTGCATGAACCTTTAAGAGTCCTATGTGCAAATTATAACGATTTGTACATAATAATATCAAACGTAGATAGCCTTCCCAAACTACAAACAATAATACTAACCCACTTAGTACACATGCAGGCAAACAATCTGGTAGCACGACAGTAGTCACTTCCTCGAATTCCATTTCTATATTTTCATCTTTCGCGCCAACTAACACCTAACACGAACAAGCACGTGCTTGGTGTCATACGGGCCACTTGAGTGTACTGGTCGTAGTGCATCAACGTCCAAGAACAAAAAATACCGGGTGTATGCGGTGTACTTGTAGTACCGGCCGGATCGGACGACTATATCATATAGCTGCCATAGGAACGATCCGTAAATTTCAATGAAAGAAAAATTAACTTAGCCAATTTTTAAGATATTTCCATAAAATTTGAGATTTGTCCATTTTGTATGGTTTTAGAATTTCGTTTTTACTTTTATCAAAATCGGACTCTAGGACCGATCGGGCAATTTTAACCAAAGAATCTAACTTACCCAATTTTACACATATTTTCATAAAATTTAAATTTAGCCGTTTTGTATATTCAAGAATTTCGATTTTTATTTTGTTGCTAGCAACATTTAGTTCTTTGGCAACATTTTTCGCTAAAACATTCTTCGCCTGCAACATTTTACTTTTCCAACATTTTTTTATGCCAGTACCCGAGCAAGCGACAAAGGAAGAACATTTTTCTTCTCTTCTACTAACTGCAAGGGTATTTAAACTTTGGCTTGCCGAAGCTAGATTCCTTTCTTGTTTTTTTTTATGGGTTACAATTGTAATACGGTTACGCCGATTTTAAGCCGTAAAGCATTCGATTAGCAACATATTGGTATATTTCAAGGGTTTGGTATGAATTTCTGCATTTATGTATATGCGCCCCTAAATTAACTTTTGAATTAACTTCTGCTGATTGACACAGCAGACAATTTTTGTCCTCAAGCATTACCCTGACGCAACAATTATAAAAAAATTGGTACTGGGGGTAGGTAAAAGGTCCTTATACAAGAATTTGAAATTATATTGGTAAAGTCGGAAGCCGTGATTGACTTTTAAGTTTTATTTTCAACAACAAAAAATAAAAATAATGAGTAATCATTATTTTTCATCAAAAATAATTTTTATAAAAAATCTATTTCTTTTACCTAAATCTAATGCTTATGTTCGAAGGTAAACGAAATAAATTATTATAAAATATTATTATTACCATTTTATTTTTAAAATATAAGTTAATGATTACAGTTCCTGCTAAAAACTTGAACAAAATGAGTAAACGTACTCAAAATATATAGTGCTGAGTAAACTTATTAAACTTAAACGGCTCTAAATTAACTGAACTGCTCTTCTTTGCAAAGAACTGCTTGAGTTTATGATTTAGGTGTCCATCTGTATCCTAAACTCGACTTTATTGATCATATAACATGCCTGGTTAAAAAAGCCAACTTAATGACCCCTAGGTTGCAAAATCCCTATATCTCAAGTTATCTGAATAGCAGGGTTACTTCTGGCGTCCCGCAAGGAAGCCATTTGGGTCCCCTGCTGTTTACATTATTTATTAACAACCTGCCACATTTCCTGACTAACTCCAAAGTACTTATGTACGCGGACGACGTCAAACTTTGTGTGCAATATACGGACGCGTCTTGCCAGTCTGATTTACGGACCGATCCTTATCATTTTCAAAAATGGTGCAGTATAAACTTAATAAACTTAAACGGCTTTAAATGCAAGCTTATGACATTCTCTTGTGTCGCTCCCAAGCTTGCGCCTTACACGCTTAACTGCTGCTCTTTGGAAGGAATAGGTTTAGTTGATGATTTGGGCGTCCTTCTGGATCCTAAGCTTAACTTTATTGATTATATTTATTCATGGTGAATAAAGCCAGAGGTGTGCTTGGATTCATTAAACGTTGGTCGAAAGAATTCAATGACCCGTACGTTACAAAATCTTTATATATTTTTTTAGTAGGTCCTATCTTAGAATATGGATCTTGCGCTCAGTATGGGGTCCACAGTAAACGCATTGAGTAGGGGAGAGTGGGGCGAAAATGGGCACGGGGCGAAAATGGCTATTATTTAATATTTTAACACACATATCGCATCGGCTAAACTCTCTATATGTAGGCCTGAACATGTGCTACAATCGACGTAAGTTCATTTGACACTTTGATCACTCTAAGCCAGACGTCGTCGAGTGTGATCGTGTCGATTTTGTCATCAAAAGTAATTTTTTTTCGCCAGGGTTTTTGGGTTATAGAATCCATTTTTGAAGTGAAATAAAAATCTAAAAGTGATTTTGCCTAATTAGGACGCGCTGAATCGAATGGTAATAAGTGTTTTTATGTGAAATTTATATTTTTTTAATATCACGTCGCAAAGTCGATAAGTGGCAGTGGGGCGAAAATGTCAATTTTTTGATAGGGCGAAAATGGCCACTCCATGTCACAGTTTTGACACATGTTTTCTCATAAGCGACGCCGTGTATACGTTTTCAGACGTTTTTAAAGCTGTGAATACTAGTCGTTTTCAGCAAAATGGTTCGTAATTATAAGCGTAAGAAGCCACAATTGAAGAAGGAAAAGTTGAAATTGGCTGTGCTTTCGGTGAATTGCTTTTCTGAACCAGACTCCGATTCAGATTAAGAGTGAAACGATTTTTTAAAATTTTTGTTCGATTTCAACTTAAAAAAAATCATTTTTTTCCAAAAAAATTTTCTATTACATATTTCTCAAATAGAATCAGTATTTTCAATATGAAATAAGATTTTCCATGTACGAAACATTTCAAAATATATTAATAAAGCATTAAAAGTTCATTTGCACACAATATTTGGTCGTCTCGGATAGTTTTCTGCAATGAAAATGCAAACTGTACTCAGTGTTATGCATAAATACAAATATATTAATGCACTTATTCAACAAGTCAAAGACCCTAGCAATGGGCCTGTTAAGTGCTGACTCTGCATACCTCACATGCGCGACCACATTGCCACTACGTGAACATAATACCTCCTCCCTACCTTTGCGACTCTTCGCCGTCGCTTACTTATATGCATAAATAGATACATAAGTGCTGACCGCTCTGCTGCCGGCTTCGCTGTCGGCGCAGCTGCGACTTATTTGGTAAGAATTAAATATGTCAAGAATTATAATGGCAATTAATAAAAGAAAGTCATTTGAAGCGGGACTTTACCTGATCCAGAAAATAAATATAAAAGATAAAATATATTTTCTATACCCCACCCCCTGGCCATTTTCGCCCCACCACTTTTCGGATTTTCGATTTCGAGGTAGGTGCACTCAGAGACAAATTGCGCGCACATGAATGGAGATATTCAAACAATAGTCGTTTTGTAGCTGAAGGATGCAGCTTTCGAATGATATATAACATTCCATGAAAAAATAAAATTTTCTGCACTATAATTTGGTTGTGACCTTTTGTGGCCATTTTCGCCTCACCATCCCCTTGGTTCAAAAGAACTTTTTACTTTGCGCTTTACGCGGCTTAAGCTGGGATGCAAACAAGAGTTTACCCTCCTTATTAATTTACCATCTTTATCGAACCGTAGAACCATGCTTGGCATTACTTTATTTATAACCTTATCCACGGTGACGTGGAAATTGTTGACTTGTTGGGTCAGCTTAACTTTCACGTACCGAGTAGAAATACTAAAACATAAATTCCCTTAGTGCTGCGCCATTATAGAACGTCCTTTCAATTGCATGAACCTTTAAGAGTCTTATGTGCGAATTATAACGATTTATGCACACTAATTTCAAAACTAGATAGCCTTCCCAAACTGAAAACATTAATACTAACCCACTTAGTACGCATGCAAGCAAACAATCTGGCAGCACGCCAGTAGTACTTCCTCGAATTCCTTTTCTATATTTTCATCTTTCCATCTAACATCTAACACGTACAAGCACGTGCTTGGTGTCATACGGGCAACTTGAGTGTACTGATCGTAAAAATAAATAACGTTTTGTACATAATAACTTCAAACATGGATATATAAGGACGGAAGCCAATTTATTCGCCGTCTCGTTGCCATCGACGCCTGGTGGCTGGGAACCCAGTGGGTCCGCAATTACTTTGTGTGCGTGCTAATTACATCTGGTGTCCTTTTGCTCGCCAGTATATTTTTGGAATAGACCTGAACACTACATTGATTCCATCATGCTGGACGGTCTATGATCTGCAAATCCTGATGGCGACTTCCGCCTAGAATATGCTGAATTAAACGACAGCGTCATCTCCCATCTGGTAGCCAACGGTTGAAAATTGAAGATGGCTCTTATACATAACACACCAAACATATTTTTAACTAAATGAAGATTTTAAACTTTTAGCTTTTAAACAGAAAAACATGTATTAAGCTTCAAACCAACAACAACATTTTATTTGTAAAACGGGTAAAAAGCTTGCTGTACGAAATAATAGTGGTGAATTCTCTCGTTTTTCTTTTATTCTTTCGACCGTGTGTATACATATAAATCACAGAGTTGCTTAGGGCTACTACAGTAAGTAACCAAATGCAATATACATTTTTATACCCGTACAGGAAATCATAATTTTATTCAGAAGTTTGCAACACAGTGAGGAACACATTTCCAAGCCTATAAGGTATATATATTCTTAATCAGCAATCAAACTTTGCAGATAGTCTTCTGTAGGCTCTTACTCTTATATAAGTCGAATCGGACGACTATATCATATAGTTGCCATAGGAACGATCGGTAAATTTTAATGGAAAACATTATAACTTAGCCAATTTTTAGATCTGGACATTTTGTATTATTTTATGTTTTTGGTTTTAATTTTATTAAAATCGGACAACTATATTATAGAGGTGACGGAACACAGGAGAGGTGACGGAACACAGGAGATCGAAACTATGCTGGCCTGAATATAATAGGACACGGACTGGAGAGCTGATCTCTAATTGCCAAACGGACATCAGGAGGGTAACGGCAGCCATAACCGGCCACTGGCCAATAGGCTCGCATGCCTGTAAGATGGGCCTACTCTACCACCCACACAGCAGAAGCTGCAGGAACGGGACAAGCAAAAGACACTAGAGCATCTACTATGTCACTGCCCGGCATTCCACCAGATAAGAGCGCGTCACTTCAGAGCATACCAACTCGGGTCACTTGGGGAAGTGGGAAGGCAAACAGTGAATGTCATCCTGGCTTACCTGAATGACACGGGCTAGTACTGAAGGGAGGCGCCGACTACGACCAAAACGAGGGTGTGGACAAAAACGGAGCTAAGCTCTACTTGGAGGTTACTTAGCCTAAAGTAACCTCACCACTTATACATACCTACCTACCCGAGAAAGCGAAAAAGCAGAACATTTTTCAATACCAAATGGTAAAAATCGCCTGCCGTAACTGTCTCTCCGTGAGGGCGGTTGGAAGCAGGTCCCAGTAGGTCATGTCTCTGCTGAGGATGCTGACAAATGGTAGTCGGGCGGGGAAAAGAAAACTCCTGCCCATAAAATTACCCCAATTCAAGGTAGAACAGCATATGCAGAGGGATGCGTGTCCGGCGGGTGCTTGGACTCTAGTATGCGAACTCTGGTGGACCAGCCATCCCATCAGTTTTAATTAGGCTTACCACGGTATGCGGGCTCTACCAGCATACTCGTGGGAACAAAATATGAATTTATCCGAAAATAAAAAGAAAAATATAGGTGACGCTCCCCTTACAAAACTGTGTTCGAAGACGCCTAGCGGTCGAGCGCTTAACAAGGAGGAGGAGAGCTCTTCAGAGCGCCTTCATCCGAAGGCCGGAGCTACTGGGAAGGGCGAACCAATGGATCCGTCTTGTGGCGGTACCGGGGCCAAGTCCCTCGGCGTGACCGCAAGCGACCCCAAAGGCAAGCCTGGATACTCGGCCCAGCAGCAGCAGATGAAGAAGAAGACCTCTATCATGAGCGGAGAAGAGCGGCCTTCATCCTCGCCCATGCCAATCCAGCCATGGAGGCGGAACCGGAACAAGCGGGTCTTATAAGATGGGCGAAAGGCATCCTTCCAGATTTCCAGCCTACCAAGGCGGGGAAGGCAGCGGCACCTAAGACCCCTCAAAACGACCCTGACGCGGGCAGGAGCGCTGTCAGCCAGCGGTCTGCGGAGGTGCAACCGCCGCAGCCCAAGCGATTCAGGGTGCAGCCCGAGCGGTCCTTCGCCGAGGTGACCAAGGGAAAGATCCTTATTGGAGTGGTGGACAAGGGCTCCAATGACGGACACATCCCGAGGGACCAGTGGCGCTAGATCGTTGGGGAACTGCACAGCAGGCTGCGAGGATGCCGGTTGGCACCAGGGTGGAATCGAGGCGATCGCGTGCGAAGACGCAGAATCCGTCGCCTTCTATAAGCTATCGCAGGATTGGGTGAAGTATACCCAGGTGCGAAGCTCGCCGCTGTTGACTGGGACAAGGTCCCCAGCAAGCTAAGAGCCAGGGCGTGGGTGTCACACAAGCCAGCGGGGACGGAGAAAATACTCAAGCTGCTGCAGCTGAGTTACCCCGACTTCCCCTCCTCTGACTGGCGAGTGGCCAAGGTGGAGGAGGCCGTTGGTCCGAAGCGCAAGGTTATCCCGAATCTTAATGAGGGGACAGTCAAGGTGCTGAGGAAGACTGGGGGGTTTCTCCGGTACGGCTTCGACAGTGTGGCCGTAAGGGTATACAAGGCCGACGCCAAGCGGGTCGATAAAGAAGAGCACCCCGAATTAGAGGGCCCTCGGATTGAGGAGGCACCCTGGGCCTGGACTTCATTATCGAGTGCGACGCACATGCCCATCACAATCAGTGGGGCAACATTGACACCAACGAGTGTGGTGTCTCTTTTTGATTTTATACTTTTATCTAACTGACTGGTGGGAAATTCGGGTAACGAACCCACTTTTATTACCAAAAGCCATAGGGAGTTACAAGATATCACCCTTCTTTCTGAATCCCTTAGAGATACCTTAAAGTCGTGGAGGGTGCTGGAGATGCACTCTTTCTCCGACCACAGGTTAGCCTAGCGTGAGCTAGGCTTCGATAGGTTCAACTCAGTGACTTTTCGGAACCCCCGGAGGACTGACTGCGAAAAATATAGATCCCAGCTATGTCATATCCTTAAACTACCTCCAGCCCAAACCAACTCGGACTACTGTCCAGAGGGGCTGGAGCACCTGGTTAAGACTTTCAACGATGCTTGTAGCACGGCTCTGGACAGGTCCTGCCCCCTTAGTAGGAATAGGGGGAAGACGGGAAAGAAACCACCGTGGTGCTGTAAAGAATTGGCAGCCTCAAGAAGCCCATGAGGCAGTCTTTCAATCTAGCCCGGAGCGCCAACACGGACGCAGCGTGGCGTCTCTATAAAACTAATTTGTCCCTATTTAATAGGGAATTAAGAAAGGCCTGGTCCGACTTTTGCTCATGAATCCAGGATCACTCAGAGGCGTCTAGGCTACGGAAGGTCCTCTCGACAACGCCCCCAAACCCGGGCTTCGTCAGCTTAGCTATGCAGCTGAACATTCACGCCCTGGCTTCGACTGATCTTTTCGATCATCCTCGACACAGGGGTCATTCCAAGTGGATGACTCCGCTCAAAAAATGTGTTCATCCCCAAGGCAGGCAAGACATCGCACTGCATGCCTAAGGATTACAGGCCGATTAGCCTCTCCTCGTTTCTACTCAAGACGCTGCACAGTGTGAGCATTTTGCAATTTGGCTGTACAAAAGTAAATTTTTCAACTTTCATCAAATTTGATCAAACAAATTTTTATGAATACCTAATTAAATGTTTATAATTATAATATAAATACTATTTTTTTGTCGCACTAGATATATAATATTAAATCTAAAAAAGGTACTTAGCGAAATCTGTTTGTCACCCATTGTAGAACAGTGAAATTCCGTTGAATTCAAGTACTTCTCTTCAGCGAAGCTCGAAGTCAAACTGATTTTTTTTTTTGCATTTTTTAATCAAAGTTTCTTTAAGAAACGGTAAAAAAAACTAGAGCTTTATTTAAACGGTACTTTAAGCACAGTCCTAATCTAAGCAACACATCTTTTTCGTTGGTCTTTTTCAATTGAATTGTGAGTTTAAAGGAGAAAAACTTTAGTTTCTTAAAAGAGTTTGAGCTCGAAACTTTGAGAATGTCTACCGAATTAACCAAAAAACAAATTTATGATATTTGGATTGCTTGTGACTCTGCTGTTTGTGAGTTTTTTTTTCATTATCATCATTTAGTTAAATTTCCTGAAAGTTATAAAAAAGACTTAAAAGCTGTCTTAAAAAATGTGTGTTTACAATTCGAAATTAAATGAAATCAATGTTATCGTAATGAGAAACGCTTTTTAAACAAAAATCAAGTTTGGTTGAGTGAAAATTTGAATTTATCGCCCACGTCATCGCAAGAAAATTCTTCTTTGTCGAAGCCTGGGAGACCAAGAAAAAACTTTGAGGATTGCTGCGATCGGACCAAAAGAAGAAAGGTAAAAGATCTTATTGATTCTACTAGCCCTGATGAAATTTCAGTTGCCAACCTATTTAAGGAAGATAAACGCAATTCTCCTGCAATTGTTAATTAACAGTAAATCCTCCAGATAAAGGTACCAAATTAAAAAATTTTCAAAATCAAAATTTAAGGGAACCATGTATATCTACTGAAGAAGCGTTGAGTATGATTCAAGATGCTAATTTATCTGTCAATCAATATGACACAATACGTCAAACAATTAATAAAGTCGTTAAGAATCTTTTACCTTCCTATGATAAAATTAAGGAGTGTAAAAAATAATGTTATGCTGAAATGACTGTTACGGAGTCCTTAGCAGCGTGCAACGTTCAATCCTTGATTGCTAATACTATCCAGCGATTATGCCTTGCCCAACAAGAAGCACTGCTTAATAGATTACCTTAAAATGGGAGAAAACGAGTTAACGTTGTTAATAAAATGGGGTTGTGATGGAGCGCAGCAAGAAAAATATAAACAAAAATTTTTATCATCATACGGTTATGACGAAAACCTTTTTAGCACTTGTATGGTGCCTATTTAATTGAATTATAAAGTTGATGGAGGTAATCAAATTATAGTTTGGCAAAACCCAGCACCTTCATCTACAAGATACTGCCGCCCAATTAGGCTGAACTTTAAAAAAGAAACCACTGAATTGATAAACGAAGAAGTGACTTTGGTGAAAAATGAAATTAAAATGCTTCAGCCCGTTAAAATTAAAGTAGACAATTTCAATGTAATCGTGAAACCAGTATTTCTGCTAACCATGATAGATGGCAAAATTTGTAGTGCCTTATCTAACGTAGCGTCAACTCAAACATAATACATATGTGGCGCCAAACCTTCGGAAATGAACATGCCAGAAATAGTTTAAAAGAAGCCCTTAAATGATCAAGCCATGAATTTCGGATTATCTCCATTACATTCATGGATTCGCTTCATGGAATGTTTACTTCATGTGGCTTACAGGCTTGATGTTAAAGTGTGGCAAGCCAGAGGTTGTGAAATAAAATTGAAGTTTAAAGCCAGAAAGGAATTAATTCAAAAAAAATTCAGAGAAAAACTACGTTTACTGATAGACGTCCCAACGCCACAAGCAGGCAACACTAATGATGGGAATACCGCCAGGCGTTCTTTTAGAAATTCAGAAATTACTGCTGAAATAACAGGTCTTAATCTGGAAATCATACACAGATTCCACATCATTTTGGAAACTTTAGGGTCAGGGTTTCCTATTAATGTAGCGGCTTTCGATGAGTACACGAAAGAAACCAGGAAAATGTATTTAAAAGAATACTCTTGGTACAACATGCCGGTCTCAGTCCATAAAGTTTTATACCATGGAAAAGATGTCATAGCATCATGCATTCTCCCAATTGGACAGCTATCGGAAGAAGCGCAAGAGGCAAGGAATAAGGATGGTAGAATATTTAGGGAAATGTTTAACCGGAAAACATCAAGAATAGATTCCAATACCGATCTTATAAATAGATTGTTAATATCTTCGGATCCATTCCTTGCCAGCTTGCGGAATGTTCCCAAAAGATCGCGGAGTCATATGGAGCATGACGTTTTAAAATTATTGGCCTTATCAATAGCAAATGATTAAATCCTTTTTTATTATTTCGTAATAATTTTGTTATTTTGTTTTGTAATTTCGATTTTTATGTTTTTGTTCGTTTTGAATTAAATTGTATTTTTTGTGATTCCAAAAATATAATTTAGTATTTCAAATTAAAATAATACAAAACAATGAAAAAAATAACAATGTTTTAGTTTTAATCAATGTATATCATTCAAATAAATACAAAAATAACTAAATCCCGCTAAATGTTGATTTTCCCACACTGTGCGCTGGAGAGACTCATTAGTCGGCATCTAAGAACCAACATTCCCCAATCATCCTTATCAGAATGCCAACATGCGTACAGGAGAGGCAGATCAACAGAGACAGCACTCCATTTGCTCACCACATTAATCGAAAAATCGCTCCACGAAAAGGAGTTCACAATCGTCGCCTACTTGGATATGTTCTCGGCGCTGGATACTCAATTTAATATCCTAATAAAGCAATTAAAGTAGCAAGGCGTATCCCAATCAACAGCGGCGAACTCCCAACAGCAGCGACACTGTCCTCGACCTCAGAACCAATTCAAAGAGTTTTGAGATCGAGTAATTTCCCGGTAATTTCCGTTTTGTCCCCTGTGGGTCTCAAATATTGACCCCTCAGACTTCCGATAATTCATCTGCCCAGGGTGTCAGGCCCGGACTACTGGCCGATATTGGCAATGCGGATAATCTGTCTGCATTGCCGAAAGTCCTAATAGTAGTGCCACCAAAGAAGCATATATTTGCTTTGCGAATTTCCCCTGATCAGACATCGGAAGATGTAATAGCCAAGGCAATACCAAAGCCGAAAAAATAAAAATAATGGTGGAAAAATTTAAATTTTCCTTTGCGAGGAACATTTTATCTTTCACAATAAATGTCCCAAATGAACACTTTTACACAGTATGCACTACAAAATTCTGGTATGAATAATTTGTCAAAGAGTTCGAAGCTAAGAAAAAGAAACCACGGGCTGCAGGAGTAAGTCTTGCCACCCCCGACCAGACCACTGCGCCCTCTACGACATTCGCTCCAAAACCTAACTGATTCCCTCTCAGTCTCCTATCAAGATGCAAGAGGTTTCCCAAATTATATTCTGATAGTCTCTCGTTTGAGTCCCACATTATTGTGTTCACAGAAACCTGGGTAAGGCCTGAGAATTTAAGCTCCGAAAATTTTCTGAATATAGGCCTGTTCCAGTTTCCACTTCCGAAAAATTTACTCGGATTCGGATTTCCCAGACCTGTTCTAGTTTTCACTTCCGAAAAATCCCCTCTGATTCGTATTTCCCTCTGTTAAGTCTCTGTTAACTTCCGAGCGAAACCGCTCGGAAACTTTCCGACTGCTATTGTGCCGGCGGATTCAGATCCGCAATCTCATAAATTAATTATTTTAAAATACAAGGCGATGTTAAAAATTGCAAATGTAAATTGTATTTCATTCTCTGATGTTTGATTTATAAAAATTTTTTTTTGGTTGCACTTCAGAATCAGTTCGATTCTAACTTTCAGCAAAATTGCAAATCCGACCGGATTCCGACCGAAAAAGTCGGAACTGAGTGGGACATTATGAGGGTTGTCAGGGTTCCAAAAAACATATGGAATATGCCTGTTATTAATTTTTAGCAATTGTATTTTTATTTGTTCTTATATTCAAAGAACTATTATTAATGCACATTAAAAAAAAATTGTGTTTGGTAAAAACACCAATTAAAATTCTGTACCGTGCGTAATGTGAAGGGAAATTTTTCCTCAACCTCGGCAACTCTTTTCAGAGTTGAATTGTGCAACACTATCTGTGAGAAATTTCGCACCACTGCCACGAAAACAGCTGACCGGCACACGCATGTTAAATTTAAACAATGTAAGTAATAAAAACGTTTGCAAATTTATTTTATTAACGCTTTTTATAAGGAGGAAGCATAAAAATAGCAAACAAGACGAGATCTTTATCTCCTTTATGGAGAAAAATGAAGAAATGAAGCTTTCAGGTTTTTACAATTGTGATTAATGTTTACTGACTGTCGATCTGGTAAATCCAAAATTCTGGCATTGTTTCTTAAGTTCTGGTTGTTTCGTTGA